>CAIGRN010110318.1:0-12464 GCA_903798345.1 Fraxinus anomala | reverse complement strand
AGGAGATTTGCTTTGGCATACCTCGTTTCGTCTTTATCTTCTTCTTTTCATTTGTTTACTTACTTTATTTGTTCTTTCGATTAAGTTAGTCGTCTTTCCGACAACAACAAGAAGCCAAAATCTAATTTTTTAAGTAAGAAGTTTTTGAATATGTTTGGATAATTTCTTAAAAATATTTTATCTTACTAGAAGAATTTTTAGAGCAAGCATGTCTAATGGCCGGTTTTGACAAAACTTTTGCTTTTATTCTTTTTCTTGTAAATGGGTTATATTAGGTCAGCTTCCTTTAAAAATCCTTATGATAAGATAAAATACTTTTAGAAAATTATCCAAATATATTCAAAATCAATATCTTAGTATCAAATTCAACTTTTTAATTTTCAAAAGTCCTATCAAACGAGTCCTAGCTTACTCGAAAATTTCTTCTACAAAAAGTATAAAAAAAATAAAAAAATCTACCAAACAGACCCTTATGCTTTTTTGGCGATCACAGAGTTCACATTTCTACATAGGAAAAATTATCGTTCCCCATCTTTTAGAGTTCTGCTAGGCTTACAGAGGTGGGGGTTCACAGAACCCCCAGAGATCACTCACAAGGCATGGGGTCAGGAAATATTTTATCCATTTTGTAATGAGCTAGGTCCCACATGGGACCCACCTCATGTGAGAGGTGGTAGAAGTTCTGTCAACCTATTTTTTGTACATTTGGGTGGTAGAAGTTCTGTCAACCTATTTTTTGTACATTTGGCTTAACTCCATCTTTTAATTTTATTTTAAAAATCAAGTGTATTTAGTAGACCCTCATTCCCCTCACCTCAACCCACTTCCTATCCCAATCTCCACAACCTACATTGTTTCTCAACTCTCTTTACAAGATTACATTCCCTACCAACATAGCATGTATCGATGTGCCTACAGATTCGGAATCAATGCCACCATCATCAATCCATCGCTCTACACCATAGACGGTGGACAACTCATTTCATAATTCCATAGCAGAAGCCTCGATTTTGTGTGCAAAACCTTGGGCGTGTATATCGAGGTCTCCAATCTGTAACCTTTGATTTGATTTGAATAACGAGATCTCTATCATTGATCTCAAAATGTCTAAAAAAAAAAAGCAAAGACATTGTCGTTGGCGTCTAATTTGGTCGAATGATCGTGACAATGGTTTGTATGGTGGTGGGTTACAATCTGCTTGGTGGTATGATGGTGCTAGTGGGTTGATGTTGTGTCTTTGTAGTGTGAATATGTAGCGGTGGTGGTTTGGTGTAAACATCTACGGATGGTAATGGTGGTGCTGAGGTGGGTGTGGGGTGGGATGGGATGGTGTACAGGAGGTGTTGGTTGTGATGGTGAGTTGTGGATATGAAGCGACAACAACTTTTTGGATGTTGGAGTGGTGGAATGAGGTGGGGGGATGAAGGATAATTAGTAATCATTTAATTGGATAATTATGATCGGTTAATTAAATAATTTATAATAAAAAATAAGTTGTGGCCAATTAGTTTCATAAATTTTTAATCCATAAATAAGTTATGATTAATTAATTTGATAATTTGTGATTGAAAAATAAATGGTTGTCTATTAATTTGATAATTTATGATCGATAAATAAGTTGTGATTAGTTAATTTGTTAATTTGTGACTGATAAATAACTTGTGATATATAAAATTGCGTTATTTATGGCTAAATTTACAATTGTGATCCCACATTTTTTACTTTATGATTGTGATATTCTCTGATTTGTGACTCGAACGTAATTGCGACCATACATTATATGTTATTGTAATTTAAAATTGTGTCTTTGTGACTAACATTGTGTGGTTTGTGTCTACATGTGACTTTGATCACAAATTATGTGTTATTGTGACCGTGGCCTATTTAATTAAATTATAGATCAAAAAATTTTATTGAAGGTATCAAAATGTAACCATCTAATTTGAAAAAAAAAAATCATGATTTTGGAATGATAAATAGAGAAAGTGTGATGTGTAAGAGAGAGAAAAAAGAAGTGTAACCGAGAGAATGTGGGAGGTGAGAGAAACAATTATTAAACTCATGTTTGGTAGCACTAAAAAATTTGAATTAAATTTAAGTCAAAGTTTACAATTAATTTTAACTATACATTTCATAGAATTCACGACTTTTCAACCATACATTCCATTAAAATTTATCAAAATCTACTAAATTTTGATTTTTAATATCTATCAAACAAGAGCTAAATGATATATGTTAAAAAGAGAAAACTACAAAGTGTAAGAGAGAGAATGAGAAAGTGTGAAGTGTAAGAGAGAGAAGGTGGGAGGTGAGAGAAACAATATATAAATAATATCTATTATAATATGACATTATTGATAGAAAATATTATAGTATTTTTCCTTTCATTCATAATATCTTAAAATTGCTTTTTAACTTTGTTAAATGTGAAAATTTATAAGTAAAATATTATAGTTATGTATTTTTTCTCTTTTTCGAGAACAAACAAGATCAGATATTAATGAAGTATTCGGTTCCAACCCACTCATGACTCAACTTGATCCTAAAAAGACTGGGACCAAGGTTAAAAGCCTACGAGCTCAATTCATAGGGCCAAATACAGGGTGGGTTGTGGATTGCATCAACACTTGTCCCAGTATTGGGAAGAATACATAACTTAGATCTTAACTATACTCCAATTCAATTTTTCAGGGACAAGGTTTAAAATTCAAAACTCGGGTCGTAATTAATAAATATTATATATAAAATAAAATAATATATTATATTATATTAAATATCTAATAAATATCCTTCCTAATATCTCGACCTACTCCAATCTCTCCCTGAGGACTTCCCCTCTCACACCATGGTTGTAGTACAAATCTTGATAAAGGCATCGATTCAAGATCCATGAGTACAACATCTCAAGGGTAGCGGCTTGTTTGAATTTTTAATTCAACAAAACATTGACGAAAATTGAGGAATTATCTAATTGAACTTTAATTGACAGTTTATTGGCTGTGTGATTTAAACTAAATGTAAACTGTTACATGTAATATTGATCAAACGGCCTGTTATCAGTTCTCTTGGGTCTTTGACTTTTGGACATTAATTTGTTACATGTTCTATTGATCCAATGATCTATGACCAATTCTCTTGGATCTGTGACCTGTAGACATTGATATGTTACCTATGCAAGATGACCAGTAACATCTGAATTGTTACCTGCGACTTGTAACATATGAACTTTGACATGTGAATTTGAATATATAACTTGTTATCAGTGCACAACGACATGTGACATCTGGTCTATGACGATTTAATATTGGTCGATGACGATTTAATATTGATCTGTGATATGTTGACATTGATCTGTGATCTATGCAATATGACATGTGACATATACAATATGACTTGTGACATGTGACCTATGACTTGTGAATTGTAACCTATAAACAAAAATCAGTGATCTTTGATCTATGAACATTGATTTGTGACATGTAACTGTAATATATGAACCGTGACCCGTGAACTTGAATCAGTGATCTATTATCAGTGCACAAAGACATATAACATATGATCAATGATTGGTTTATTTTGACCTATGACCTGTTGACACTAATATGTGACATATACAACATGGCATGTGACCTGTAATGTGTGATTAGTGACCTGTGAACATTAATCAGTGATCTGTGACGAGTTCTATTTGATCTATAGCTCGTGGACATTGATTTGTTACGTATGGACAATGACATGTGAATTGGTACATGTGACCTATGATCACCACCAGCCACTATCAATTCTATATCAACATATCATGGTACATAGGTCACATGCACTACCGCCACATGCATCACCACCACCATTGGTACCACTACCACTCCATCACCACGATTGGCATCATCCCCGAACTTACAGGCTGTGATCAACTTTTGTGTTTATTAGAAGAATAGCAAACCAGCCATAACTTGTGGGAGCAAAAAGTTTCTCTTTCATTCATGGAAAAAAGAATTTGAAAAAATGTACTCTTTATTTGATTCATTCTAATGTGGCTGAATGGTGAATTATGCGGTTAATATTTCAGGTTCAAGGGTCAACTATTCTCACAACCACATAGTGAAAGACCACCACAGCCACACTATCACCACTCCATCGCCACCACCAACCAAAACCCTAAATCCAATCCAATTCACAAAATCACATATTAAAGTCAAAATCATGTCACAAAATCACAGCACTCAACATCACAAATTGCAAGATCCCCGCAAATAAGACATGAGTTAACAAAATTTGGACTGAGGGGTTCAAACATACTATAAGCCTAGAGATTTATAGATATCAGAGAAGACACAAATTAAAAAATGATTTGTAGAATGCATTTTGAAATAATAGATTGATTGAAAATATGTAGTTAAAAATAAGGAAAAAATTTGTATTTGTGTGTAATATTATTTTATGGAAGAATATGTCGTTGAAAAAAAAAAGAGAAAAATGTATTTAAAAAAAATAGAAATCCAAAAAGGACTTTAAAATAAAGCCCATGTTTGACATTCATTAAATCAATTTTTTTCTCAAATTCATTTTCAACCAAATATTTATACTATAAAATATTTTTACGTAAATTCAAATTTTTTTTTTTTTTTTTTTTTACTTTTTAACCCTACATTCTCCAAAAAATACTATTTTAGAACTCATTTTAATGAATGTCAAACAAGGCAAAAAGTATCTTATAAAACCCCATTATCGACGGTATTAAGTCACGACTGAATAATGGTTTTATTTCTTATGATCAGAAGTCGAGTTATACATGCTAGGATGGAAGGTCTGTCAAGTGAACAATAGCTAAAAGGTTAAATTGAATATTGTTCATATACAATAAAATCTTCATAAAATAATAATGTTGGTGTCGAGAAAATTTATTATTTTAGAGGGATTATTAATTTATCAATAAATGGACAATTTATTAATTTATTAATAAATGAATATATGTTAATTTAAAGATTATTTTATATTTGAGGGGTACTCAATACACCTATCAATGATGATCATAATTAAGATGATAATTATATTTTACTATTTATTTTTTCAAAAAAGGCATTTCAAACAATCGTAACGTTAAATGATTACGTGTACAAAATGACAAGAATATGCCAAATATAATATGTGCATTGCACAAAAATAGGGAAGAGGCTGAGTTTAGTTTGGGTGCAAAGAAAAACCAAAAGACTTTAGATGCATATTTTGAAAAAGAAGCGAATTGAAAAAAATATTGTCGAATTAAAAATTTGTTAATTTATATTTGTATGAACTTTTATGATTTTAAACAATTATTATTCTATATATTCATCCTTAAAGGGTCTAAAAAATTATTATCTTATACATTTAGCGAGATTATTAGTTTAGTACATTGATCTAAGTGGGGACTTAAAAATTTTATTATTTAAACGAGATTATTAATTTATTGAACATTCATCTATCGATGTTTTAATGTACATCTTAGTGAAAGATTAAAAAATTTACTTTATATTTTTGAAGTTTTTTGTTAGTTAAAATTAAAAATATATAAGTTTCCTATAAAGAGAAGTAGTTACTTTTGGTTATACTAGTCGTGTGCCCGTACAATGTACGGATTTTGGTATTTTTAAGGTAATGTTAGTGTATTAAATGTTAATGGTAAGTTAAATTATTGTGAAATGTCAGTAAGTTTTTATCTAATATAATAATTAGTAAAATTTCATAATGATAATATTCTACTAAGATTTAAATGAAAAGTTTTTGGTAGCCAAAATTTTTTTCAAGGAAGAATTAATGGGGACAATACTAATCTTTCCAAGTTTGCTAATGTTTGACAATTCATAAATTGTATTCTGTACCAAAATATTTATAGTACCCACTGAATAAGGAAAAAAGTTTAATGAAAAATAAATGAGCGAAAATATTATCTGATAATCATAATGTCAAGGAAATGCAAATGTAGGTTTGACTTCTGCACAAACATGAGAATCCTTCAAGTTCTGAGTTTCAATTGGTCTCTACATAAATGGAAAAGAGTTTCTATTATCTTCATAGAAATTAGTGATATACTAAGTGATTAATTACTTAATGAAAATAATAGATGAAAAGTGTAGAGAGGAAATTTTTTTACAGGCATACTCAATTATATATTAGTCGTTGCAAGCATATAGGGAGAAGTAAAATATGTTAAAATACGGTTATACTTCGAACTTATTGCGTTAATTATTTGGTGTCACCAAAAGTAATCGACTAAGACATTACTGGCTTTATAACTGAAATATTACTTTAAGGAACAAAAAAGTACTACATATGAATGGTTAAAGAATCTGTACATTTAGCCTGCTATGATCACGAATAATTTTGATCATGAGTATGTGCTCCTTGTCATTAAGAAGATCCTATGTCTCAATATTGGTCATGGTAGAAATTCCCGACTTAAGTTCACAAAAGCGTATGAAATTAACGACCATATATGATAATGTTTAACAAAAAATATCCTTGCTAGTTTATAATTAAGCAACAACAAATATTCGTTATGAAGGTGGAGCATGAAAGATAAAGTGAGCGAAACTTTTGAAAGCATACGATGAAGTAAGTTACTCAAAAGGTTCAGAAATTTAACGTCATTGGACTTTCTTTATAGAAAGGAGATGATGACATAAATAAATGATATGTTGATACAATCTTAAAGCTAAAAAAATGGGGGAAAAAATAATTCAAGTGCCTGCATACTCACTAACTCTGGAGAGGCCATCAGAATACCGCCTCGTTGAGCAAACTTCAAATTTATAAAATCATTAGTTTGGAGATAATATTTTTTTTTATAATTTATTTATTTGCTTATTGTTGTTATGCAAATGGTTTGATGCTTCGAAATGAGGATCGACCTGTCCAGTTAGGTTGCGATGATTGAGGGGTAGCTAGGGAGTTGTAGGGATTGACCTGACCGGTTAGTCGCGGGGTCGAGGGGGCAACGACCTCAAAAGGAATTCTGATTTTCGTGTATGTATGAAATGAAGATTAATATCTAATAGAATTGAATGCTTTTTAGCCTATGTTTGGATCACATTATTTGACTCATTTAAAGGAAAATATTGACCGTTAGAATTATGAATGTACCTCACCTTAGAGATACAAAGTCAAAAAAAGGGGCTAGTTTGTGTCATAACGGTCAGAATTTTTATACTTTTAGCCAAATAATGTGAGCCAAACATAAGCTTAGTATTAATATGATTTGTAAACGATTGTGAGCTTTCGTAATTTATTTTAAAGTTTTGAATTAAATTATTAATGGGTGAAATTGTATTTAATTTGTGTAAAATGTAAGGAAATATTATCACATAAATTTAATTAAGTAGAATAATGAAATGTTCGTTAAAAAACCAAAAAACAAAACTTCGCACAACACGGAGTGTGAGTTCACACTCCGCGTTATGCGGCGTGACCAATTAATTTTTTCTTTTTTTGGTTCTCGTGTTTCAATTTTTTTATTTTTTTTGTTTTTTCTTATAATAAACTCATGGCAAAACAAATTTATTTATATTTTGTATATTTTAAAAATGTACAATACATTTAAAAATAACATTAATTAAATTTATAAACACATATTTTTAACACTAATCAAGTAAACGTTGGATTGCCTCTGGAAAAAAAGCTTCACAAATGAACAGTAAACAGTGGATTGCCCAAGAAACAAGAAGAGATTTAAAATCAACAATTGTGAGTATGAGTAGAAGGAAGTTCATATTACTCTTAAAGTTTGGATGAATAGTTGAGAATGAATATGGATAAAATGAGATTTAAAAAAAAAAAAACTTCACAAATGAATAGTAAACAGTGGATTACCTCTTTTAAGATAGTAGGGAATTAAAAAAGTAATATTTAAACATATTCACAATTTTAAGCTTAGCCAAACATCCCATGGAAAAAGTTTCAAATACCTAATTTACCCCTGAATACGACGAGTAACTAAAATTTGCGACACTAGGGTTTTATTTGTTATCTTCACCATTCTTACCCCATTTCACACTCGACTCTTCTCACTCGTTTTGCCTCTGCACCTCTAACACTCCACCGGTCCCAGAGGTAATCAAAATACATATATTTGTATACGTGTGTGTTTATATATACTCCATTCTTTATAGTATTTTTCGGATTTATTACGTCTGTGTATTTATATCTATATCCATTAATAATGATTGAGCTTTAGTACCAGATCCTTCTTGATTGTTGATTTTAATACGCATTTTGATTTTTCAGATTAATTTTTTATTTAAAAGTTGAATACATGTAATTTAAGGTTCATAGGCTTTCATTGTATTCACGGTTCTGGAAATTGGGTTTTTACTCTGATAATTATGCTAGTGTTTGTTTTCTTTGTAATGCCCCACTTTTATTTTTTCTTGGAGCAATGTTGTTGTTCGTCAAGTGGTTAATGTAAAAAATGTGGTTAGTTTATCTTTTTTGTTAAACGTGTAGAATGTTTATTGCAGCTGCAATCCTTTTTAACAAGAACCTATATGAATAAAAAGAAAGCAAGAGAAATTAATTCATTATTTTCTGTTTTCAGTATTATTTACTGTATGTCAGCCATGTTCTCCTGCTCATGTTGGGCAGGAGTTAATCTACCCGCTGCTAACATGGTGTCGCCACATTGGGTTTTTAAAACGCTTTCCCGCCCACCATTGGCAGGAGAACATGACTGTTAGTTATGTTTATTGCTTCTTTTACAAACAAAAATTGTGAAAGACAAGGTATTAGTACATATTTTCATTTGGGAGTGACTTCTTCAAATTCATCACATCTAGTCGCCATGCCTTGGCTTATAATAATGATGATTGTGGTTAAGACATGACTTTAAGAGTGACTGTCATTGGTGAAAACAATAATTCATTGTAAAGTTGTTACTGATTTAATCTCTCCGTGTTTTATGCGGGATAATCATACTTTGAACTTATTATTGGTTTTAGAGGACCTGACCTATGGAAGTTTTCTCTATGAAGACATTGGTTGTTAAGATTCTTTTAAAATATGGATTTGCCTTAAAAAAATTTCATGTTGAAATAACCAATCTGAAGACATCTGAAATTGTTAATACTTAATGGGTGATTCCCTATATTTTTTCATGACAGATGAATGTGGAAAAGCTAATGAAGATGGCTGGTTCAGTCCGAACTGGTGGGAAAGGTACCATGAGAAGGTTTGTGTCGCTGTGACGCTTTATGCTTAATTTTTCCGTTCATTAGTTAAAGCATAAATGCGTGCATTTTTTTTCCTGAATTACAGAATTTCACTGCACTCATAAAGGAGATGGATTTTGCGGTAAACTTGATTGTTAGCTTGTCATTTTAGAGTTACTGTTGCCACATCATTTCCACGTAGGAATACTTGTGGATTTCGAGCTGGGTTGTTAGCTTCTCCTATGAGACATACTGTTGATACATGATACCATAGTCTTCTGTACTGGGAGACAGATTTTATTGGTCCTCACTCGTGGAAACAATGATTTTTGTTTTATTTCATTTGTCTCAGTGATTTAACTCCTGATAAAAGGGTTTCACCAAATGGGTAAATTTTGAGGAGAAACAAGGCCCCTATTAGAAATTATGTTACTTGTCTTCCTCAGAATTAACTACATCAACTTCAATTGGTCTTTGTTTAAATCACGACATAGTTTACTGGAAAGTTTAGGTCCTGCAAAGCAAGGACTGTATAGGTTGCTTGTTTATGCCTCTGTTTAATATCAATAAATATATAACTATGCCCTTAATTGCAGAAAGAAGAAAGCTGTTCACAAGACTACTACCACAGATGACAAAAGACTGCAAAGCACACTGAAGAGAATTGGGGTGAATGCTATTCCTGCAATTGAGGAAGTGAATATTTTCAAGGAGGATGTTGTCATCCAGTTCACTAATCCTAAAGGTACCCATAGGCTGCTGAAATTATCTCTCCAATTGATTTTTCATTTTCAATTTTTGTTCTTTGGTCCTGACCAGTGTTTCCTTTTGTGTATAGTTCAAGCATCTATTGCTGCCAACACTTGGGTTGTTAGTGGCACTCCTCAGAACAAGAGTATGTTTTCCTTTCTCTTAATTAAGAAGTTAATATGGGTTTTCGTATCCAATGTTGTTCTAGCGTATTCTATGATGTGGAATTTTACATACTATTTATGGATATCTTAGAGATAGCTCCTTTTAGTGTTTCTGCTAGACTCAGAAACTGTGTTTTTTGGTCTATTTTTCATTGGTAAAAATTTGAAACTGTTAATATGAGCATCAAAGGGCTTTACTGATTTTGTAATTGGGTACTTGAGTTGCTTCTTGAATTATTCCTCTCTTTCAATTTTCTGTGGTGTTTATTTAAATACAAGGAACATCCTCATGTTCTGTGACACTATTATTTCCTACTCTCTAAAATGCGTACTGACATTTCTTTTTATTCTGTTCTAGAATTGCAAGATATTCTCCCTCAAATTATTCATCAATTGGGTATGCATCCCCTTTTTCCTTACAGTATATTTTTTTGGTCACTATCGGAAAACTGACTGACACAAGGTTTATTGTGAAAAATTTCAGGTCCTGATAACTTGGAGAATTTGAAGAAATTGGCAGAGCAGTTCCAGAAGCAGGGACCTGGTGCTGGAGCAGAGACAGATGCTGGTGTTAATACTGCACCAGAAGAAGATGATGATGATGTGCCGGACCTTGTTGCTGGCCAGACCTTTGAAGCTGCCGCTGAGGAGAGCCACACTTAGGAGTTGAATATCGATTTTTGTGTCATTCCTTAATGGTTTTTTCCCCTTCTATTTAACGGTTGGATTGACACTAGAAAGTTGTTACTTTGAAATTTTTATTCAGTAATCAACTTAATCCTCTACAGATCATTTCAGCTATGAATGAATCTAATCGTTACTAGGAATTTCTTGTGGTCAAAATATTAAACATAGATGATGTGTGAATCAGATGAGTGAAGAATTATAAGGAACTTTTTGTGGTCATATAGTTGGCCATTTTATAAGACATTCTATGATCCTTTTAATTTCACAACTGTTTTAAGTCGAAAACATTAATTTTTAATTCTTTTAATAATTTCGTAATTATTTTCTTACAATTTGAAGTTTGTCAAATATTAATTTTAATTATATATTTAAAATAAACGTTCACTTATTATTCTAACATTTCATTAGATTTACCATTGTTTTCATTATAATTTTATCCAAGTACTAACATTACTTGCAATTGTAAATATTATTTTATGAGAAAATGATAGGAAGATAACTTGCAATTGCAATTTTAATTTTATAAGAAAATAAGAGGAAGATATTTTACTTGTCGTCAATATCTTATAAAAAAGTATAATAATAAAATGTTGCAAGTGACAACTTTTCATCGATGATTGAAGCACAGTCGAAGATTTTCAACATTATTACTCAAGTCAGTAGTCGGTTGTCCGTGATTACTAATAGTAATGATGTCGATAATTCAGATTATGGCTAATTCGAAATGAATCATCAACACATTAATTTCAAGGGGTGATGCTGACTTCAGAAAGCTAGTGATGTCAAATGAAATCATGATGTTGATGATTCAAACATAATTATCGACATCAATATCGTTATTGATTATTGACACACCTTATAAAAAAAAACTGAACAAAGACAACGCCTTCAGTGATATTATCTTAATTATCAATAGTGTTATAGTCATCGATGAGAAGTTGTTGGTGATTAATGATATGATTGTTGATAATTTGACGGTCATATCGATCGTTTTCAATGATGACCTCTTGTCAATGATTGAATCATTGTCGATGATTGTCAATAACATTTGTTGACATACAAAAATGAGGCCCAATTAAATGGTCCAAAAAATAAAGTATAGTTAGGAAATTCGAAAGATGAGCTCAAGTGAAACTATGTGAAAACCCAAGATGGAGTTATGTAGCAAATGCCCATCATCGCTCAAGCCCGCGAGATGCCCATAATTTGAGCGAGCCCATCATCGCTCAAAGCTCACGAGACGCCCAAGATCTGGGCGAGCATAGCGTTCTGACTATTATTTAAAGTAATGGTTATTGAACCAGTTAATGGGCAATCTTATCACATTTGAGCGAGCCCATTATCGCTCAAGCCCACGAGACGTCCAAGATCTAGGCGAGCATAGCGTTCTAATTGTTATTTAAAGCAACGGTTATTGAAGCAGTTAATGGACGATCTTATCACATTCCACGATCCAAGAATCTTGATTGCAAGCAATTAAATAATGGGAGAAATTGCAGCAATTAAAGTGGTAGTTTCTTGACAAGTCATCCATAATAGAGAAAGGTGGGTAGTTACATGGCGATGAGCGGTTTCAAACAATTTTTACAAGAAAAGTGGTCAAAGGATTATAAAAGAGAAAATAGAATATGGAAGAAATGATTGATCAAAATCGCTCTCACACCGAGAATTATGTAATTTCAATTTC
>CAIGRN010110312.1:0-20802 GCA_903798345.1 Fraxinus anomala | reverse complement strand
AAGTCTTTTTAATCCCAAAATGACCCATCAAATCTCCAATATGTGATTCTCTTACCAATAACTCCCTTATTGAACATTTAGAAACACATAACCTATTTTGCCAAAATAAATAATCATCATGGCTAAAGAACCTATCAACAACCCATTTACTACATGAGTCATATATATTAGAGAAATCTAAATCATTCACATAAATGTCTTTAACGTATTCAAATCCAAGCAATTTTGCACTCAGAGAAGTAAGAAGCACATACCTCTGAGATAACGCATCTGCTACTACATTTTCTTTACCTTATTTGTATCGGATGACATACGAGAATGTCTCAATGAATTCCATCCAGCGTGCATGTCTCTTGTTTAGTTTCCCTTAGCCCCTCAAATGCTTCAAAGACTCATGGTCAATATGGATTATGAACTCCTTTGGCCATAGATAATGCTACCAAGTCTCTAAAGCTTGAACAAGCGCATACAACTCCTTTTCATATGTAGGATAATTGAGTGTTGCCCCCGCTTAGTTTCTCACTGAAGTACACAATTGGCCTTCCATCCTACATCAAAATAGCACCAATACATATTCCCGATGCATCACATTCAATCTCAAAAGCTTTATCAAAATTAGATAGCGCTAAAATTGAAGCTTTACACAATCTATCTTTAATAGCTTTAAATGCAAGATCTTATTCCACGCCCCATTTAAATCCTACATTTTTTTTAACAATTTTCGCGAATGCTGCGGCAAGTGTTCTAAAGTCCTTAATAAATCGCCTATAAAAACTAGTCAAACCATGGAAACTCCTAACCTCGGTTATGTTTTTAGGTGTCGACCATTCTTTAATAGCTTTTATTTTATCTTCCCACTTCTATTTCCTTAGCACTAACAACATATCCAAGAAATATAACTTTTTCCATGCAAAATGTACACTTTTTAAAATTAGCATAAAGTTGTTCTTTTCTTGGAACCACAAGTACACATTTTAGATGTTCTATATGCTCATTCAAGTTCTTACTATAAATCAAGATGTCATCGAAGTATACTACCACGAATTTACCTATGAATGCACGCAAAACATGATTCATTAATCGCATGAAATTGCTAGGTGAATTAGTAAGTCCAAATGACATAACCAACCATTCATATAGCCCATATTTAGTTTTAAAAGTAGTTTTCCATTCATCCCCTTCTCATATCCTAATTTGATAGTAACCACATTTAAGATTAATTTTACTAAATATGCATACACCGTGTAAATATGATTGTACATTTTAACGTGGCAGAGAGTCTGAGTGTAACTATCAATCAGGGAACTCAGATTCATATGATGTTTGTTAAGGAATCAACAGAAGTTAGCAGCTCAATCCGATAAGTAGCTGCTCAATATGGTAACTTGCCACAAGTTACCTATTGGTAAGTTTCCGTATTGGCAAGTTATCGTATTGGTAAGAAACTACACAATACAGTAAGCTACCAATCTGGTAAGTGCACAATACGGTAAGTGAAGATCCAGTTAATAAGTGCATATCCGGTGAGTTCATCAACAGCCTCTTTCCTTGCTGGTTTGAAGTCGTTTTGCCAGCACTAATTCTGTTGTCAATTATTCCAAACATGATCCACCAATTTAAAAACTAACCAACTGATTCTAGATCATTCTTTCAATATTTTTTGTTACTATATATTTGCAAATCTATGGCAATGAGATCACGGTTGATTGCAATTCTCTTTTTCTTCCCTTTAAAATTTAACTTGGTATTAGAGCATCATGGCCAATGCCAGCAGCACTCCACAAAATGTTGATCCCATTTCTGCACCTGTATCAAACTCCAGCAGCATAGCTACTCCCCTATCAAGCAATAATAGTCTCTCACCCTTTGGTGTCAATCTTACCCAAGTTGTTTCAGTAAAGCTGGACAAAAACAACTTCCTACTATGGAAAAATATGATACTACCAATCATTCGTGGACACAATCTTGAAGGTTATATTCTAGGGACAAAGGTGTGTCCCCTATAATTTATAGGCAGCCAAGTTACTGGTAAAGCAGGAACTAGCATTGAGATGATCAAAAATCCTGAACATAGTCAATGGATGTCAACAGATCAACAACTTATGGCATGGCTCTATTCATCTATGACTCCAGACATTACAATGAGAGTTATGGGTGCAACAAACTCAAAAGAACTATGGATAACAATTGAGGAAAGTTGTGGAGTGCAAAACAGGTCCAGAATTACCTTATTTACCGGTGAACTGCAGAAATCAAGGAATGGAGCAATGAATATTGATCAATACTTGAACAAGGTGAAGCAACTTGCTGATAATCTTGAGATTGCTGGGAAAATTGTATCTTACATAGACTTGGTTACTCAAGTCTTAGCAGGTCTGGATGAGGATTACACTCCCATTGTTGTCCAAATCAATAGCAGAGACCATATATCTTAGGGTGAACTTTAGTCAACACTCATGACTTATGAAAGCAGATTGGAACATCTCAATTCCCTGAGAAATGACATAGCTGAGATCAGCATTAATCAGACTTCAGCCAATTTCTCTCAAAGATCTGGTTCTAATCAACATGGTTTCAGAACCTACTAGCCATATCTGGTGGCAGATTCACCAATTTTGACAACTACAGAAGTGGAAGAAGAGGCAGAAACAGAGAAGGTAATTTCCATGGCGGTAGTGACAGACCAATCTGTCAAGTATGTGTGAAAATTGGTTACAAGGCCAACATATGTAATTTCAGATATGATGACAGATACTCTAGAACCTCACCAAACCTAAGAATCAACTATAACCCTTAACTTCCAGCTCTTATTGCATCACCAAGCATAGTAACTGATCCAGCATGGTATGCAGACACTAGGGCCAGTAATCACATCACCTTTGACAAAGGAAACATCACCTCAGTTAATGAATTTACTGGTAAGGAGAAAATCATGGTAGGAAATGGTAGTAAGTTACATATCTCTCACTTTGGCACCACACACATATTGGCTTTGAATGATAAAACTCTGGTACTGAATAAACTCCTCCATGTCCTTGAAATTAAGAAAAACCTTATCAGTGTTTCTCAATTAACTTTAGACAATGATGTTTACATTGAATTTCATCCTAATTGCTGTTTTGTCAAGGATAAGTCAACGAAGAAAGTGATAATTCAAGGAAAGCTTAAGGATGGGTTGTATCAACTGGACTATCATCACCAAACCACCAAGTGTCTATCTCAGGAGTCAACCATCACAAATAAATTATTCTGCAGTCTATCTTCTATTGTTCCCAGTCATGAGTCTTTAATTTCCATTACTAATGTATGACACAAGAGACTTGGTCATCCTTCTAGCCAAGTGATGACTCAAGTTCTCAAATCATGTAATCTGAAAGTTAAAGGAAATGATATCAAAACGTTTTGCAATGCTAGTCAACTTGGTAAAGTGCGCTTACTGCCATTTCCTTTATCTTTATCACAAGCCAAAGCCCCCACTAGAATTGGGTTTTACAGATGTATGGAGACAAGCTCCTATCTTATCCACCTCAGGATTTAAGTACTATATATCCTTCTTAGATGACTTCAGCAGATTTACTTAGATCTATCCTCTGAAATAAAAATCTGAGGCTTTAAATGTGTTTATTCAGTTCAAAAAACTCGTTGAAAACAAACTGTCCAGCAAGATAAAAACCTTACAAGCTGATTGGGGAGGTGCGTATAGAGCCTTCTCAAAATTTCTAGCACAGGAAAGAATCGAATTCAGACATCCATGTCCTTACACTTCAGCTCAAAATGGTAGGATAGTTAAAAACTCTGCAGGTAGATTGGGGTGCTGAGTATAGGATTTTCTCAAAGTTCTTAAGCCAAGAAGGAGTTGAGTTTAGGCATCCATGTCTATACACTTCAGCTCAAAATGGTAGGATAGAAAGGAAACATAGACATGTGACTGAAACTGGCCTAACACTTCTAGCTCAAGCCAAACTACCTTTGAAGTATTGGTTGGAAGCTTTTCAAACTGCTGCCTACCTCATAAATAGGCTGCCAATACCCACTCTTAAAATGCACTCTCCTTATCAAACGTTTTACAAAAAGGAACCCAACTACCAGTTCTTAAAGGTTTTTTGTTGTGCCTATTATCCCTATTTGAGACCTTACCAAAAATATAAATTTAACTTTCACTCAACAAAGTGTACATTCATTGGTTACAGTGAGTCCCACAAAGTCTACAAGTGCCTAAGCTTAACTGGAAAGTTATACATCTCAAGACATGTGGTATTCAATGAATTGGAGTTTCCATTCGAGTTCTCAACCTCTGCCAAAACCCAATCAGAACCAACATTGTCTGAAACCATAGTGTCATACTTTCATCTTCCCTCTGAACTTAACAAAACACTCTCTATCTCAAGTCATGCTGATGCTACTTATTCTGAAGCTACTCATGCTGAACATCACTCATCTTCTGACTTAAATGGCAATCAGTATGATAATGTGTTTCATAGAGATGATCTTAGTGAATCTGAAGGGAATGCTGATCAGTTGACAATGAAACTAAAGAAAGACCTCAACAGAGAGCAGAAAATCCAGTTGAGCATCCCATGATCACTAGAGGCAAAGCTGGAGTGTTCAAACTAAAGGTTTATCTGGGAAATTCAATTGGAAACATCTCGGAACATAAAAATGTAACTAGGATATGATGAATGATGATTGGAAGAAAGCTATGGAGGAAGAATTCAATGCCTTGACAAAGACCAATACCTGGGAACTGATGCCTCCTTCACCAACATGCAACATTGTAGGAAATAAATGGATCTTCAAACTCAAACATAACACATATGGTTTAGTATAGAGATTCAAAGCCAGACTGGTAGCCAAAGGTTTCATCAAACACCTGGCATTGATTTTTATAAAACATTTATTCCTGTTATCAAGCCTTCAACCCTCAAAATAATACTCACTCTAGCAGTTGCAAAGGATTGGACAATCAGACAGGTGGACGTCAATAATGCTTTCTTGAATGGAGAATTGGAAGAGACAGTCTTTATAAATCAGCCTGAGGGATTTGTAGATGAATCAAAACCTGACTATGTTTGCAAACTAAACAAGGCACTCTATGGATTGAAATAGGCTCTTAGAGCCTGGTATAACAAACTGAAGACAAAATTTTTAAACTAGAAGTTCATGTAATCTATGGCTGATACTTCACTCTTTTACTTTAAAAATGAAAGACTATTAATTTTTGCACTTATCTATGTAGATGATATTGTAATCATAGGCAATGACAGGGATTTATTATAGGAGTTCACAGTGAAGGACATGGGGAGACTACACCACTTTCTTAGAGTTGAGGTATTGTGGCATGACTCAGGACTTCATCTCACACAAACAAAATACATTGCAGATCTGCTTAAGAAGTTTGAGTTGCAGAACTTAAAACCATGTCCTACACCTATTCCTGCTAGTAAGTCTTTATCTAAGACTGATGGAGAAGTACTGAAGGATCCCTCAGCTTACAGAAGTGCAGTAAGAAGCTTGCAGTACCTTCAACACACCAAACTAGATATTACTTTTGCTGTTAATAAATTAAGCCAATTTTTGCAAGTACCCATATCTTCACAGTGACAGGCACTGAAAAGAGTATTGAGATATCTCAGAGGAACAATAAACCATAGACTATGGATTCAAAGAAGTGATAGACTAACCTTGAATAGTTACTCAAATACAGATTGGGCTTCCTATCCAGATGATAGAAGATCAACAACCGGCTATTGTGTTTATCTAGGAGAAAACTTGATAGCCTGGTCTTCAAAGAAGCAACATGTTGTGGGACGTTTAAGTACTGAATCAGAATATAGGGCCCTTGCATCAACTGCTTCAGAAATCACTTGGATTCAATCGCTTTTTCAAGAATTGGAACTTCCACTGACTACAACTCCAACCATTTGGTGTGATAACATAAATGCAGGAGCCTTGGCTCCCAACCCCGTATATCATGCTAGAACAAAGCATATAGAATTGGACGTACATTTCATTAGAGATAAAGTGATAGCAAAAGAACTGGAAGTGAAATATATGCCTTCCTCAGATCAAATTACAGATTTACTAACCAAAGGATTAAACCACTCAAGATTTATCTTCTTGAAGAACAAACTTGGAGTTACTCAGGTACCTTCCAGCTTGAGAGAGGGTGTTAAGGAATCAACGGAAGTTAGCAACTCAATCTGGTAAGTAGCTGCTCAATACAGTAACTTACTGTAATGGTAAGTAACCGTATTGGCAAGTTACCGTATTGGTAAGAGACTGCACAATACATCTCTTACCAATACGGTAAGCTACCTATCTGGTAAGTGCTCAATACAGTAAGTGAAGATCCGGTTAATAAGTGCATATCCGGTGAGTTCATCAGCAGCCTCTTTCCTTGCTATTTTGAAATCATTTTGCCAGCACTAATTCTGTTGTAAATTATTCCAGACATGATCCACCAATTTAGGAACTAACCAACTGATAATAGATCATTCTTTCAATATTCTTTTGTACTATATATTTGCAAATCTATGGCAATGAGATCACGGTTGATTGCAATTCTATTTTTCTTCCCTTTAAAATTTAACTATGTTGATTTCTTAATTTGATATGCTTTAATTTTTTATTTGGACTATCACTTGCACAAGATGAAGATATCATTAACTAAGCTGATAATTGAGTTAAATACGTGGAAAGTGTTCTTAAGGGTAAGGTGGCGATGCCCATGCAGCGATGATAGCTCCATTGGTTCCGAGCCAAAACACATAATTGGAAAGAAGAAGAAAGCTAATAAGAAGCATGGGAGCAACAAAAGCCCCAAAGTAGATGGAAAGCCAAGAAGTAAGTGTTCTAACTAGAATAAAAAAAGAAACTAGAAGAAAGAATTCCTCGAAGCATTAGCAAAACATCAAGGTGCGGTACATTTTTTGTGGTTGAATATTGTTTAGTGGTTAATTCTACCAAACTCTTGAGTTGTAGACTTTGGGGACAATAATCATATTTGCAAGTCGTTACAAGTGCTTTAGGAAAGCAGAATACTCAATAAAGGTCAGTTTAATTCATTGTTGGCACGAGAGCAGTAGTTTCAGTAAGAGCATAGGAGTATTTTATTTTTATTACATTATTGTAAACATTTAATTCTTAAAGACTGTTATTATGTCCAGGGGAATATTTGATTTCTATTTCTGATTTAATAGGACAAGGTTATGCTATAAATCAACGTCAGATTCGCTTCGCATTATGATGAATAAAGTTCCTATTTATGCTAGACATTTGATGAATGCCATTTATATTTTTAAATATTTCTACAAATATAATAAAAGCTACCCTACAAACAATAAACAAACGATTGGTCACATATCTATGACATCTTAGACGCCTTAGATTTGGACACACTAAGCTTAACATGATAAAATGACTAGCTAGAGATGGTCCTGTCAACTTAGTTAAGATTGAACCATTATCAATTTATGATTCTCTTTAGGAAGGCAAGAGACCAAGACTTTTTTGCCGAAAGAACGTAGAGTCAAAGAAGCATTGGAACTAGTTCATTCTAATGCGTGTGGACCCGTGAACACACATGCTATAAGGGGATATGAATATTTCATCAGCTTTACAAACGATTACTTTAGATTCGGATATATTTCTTAATGGCACGAGAGTCAGATACTTTTCATAAATTCAAAGATTATCAAATTTGGAAATGGTCGGCTCATGAGTTTAAGATAAAGAAGTTGGAGCCTAGATTAGAAATATTCCTGTTTATGAGATACCTTAAGGGTAACAGAGAATATTATTTCTATAATCCTATATATAGGAAGGTTTTATTATAACATATGTAACCTCTATGGGGGATGAGTATATTTATTGATATCAATCCAAAAATAAGGACTTGTTGGAAGAAATGAGTGGGAGCAATTTCACCCTATCAATTTCTGAAACACAGCCTTGTGATAGATAACCTTTGGTGTCAAGAATACCAGACAACATAATTTAAGTGAGAGATCTTCATCATCATATCCCATAGATTAAGTAAATATTGAAGGTAATGGGGAGGTAATTGCATCACTCGATGATGATGTCGGCATTGACGTAAAAGTTATGATTCAAAATGACGTTATAGATCAAGATCCATCGACCCTTAGACAAAGTTGAGGGTATCAAACCACCTTCTTGGTACTTATTGATTGGAGAGTCCAAATAGATGATCTTTGAGGTACAAGTTGACGATTCGACTTCATATAAGGAGGTTATAGACGATGTGGATACATATTTATGGCAACAAGCTCATAACGCTAGAATATATCTGATGATAACTCATATGGATTCATAAAACTTGATCATGAAAAATATGTAAACTACAACGATCCATTTATAGCTTGAAGCAGATATTGACATCTTGGAACAAGAGATTGGTGAGGTGATTAAGACATTTTGTTATAATCGTAACATGGATGAACACTATGTCATTAATTCTGCTTATTGAGAGTGATGTGGAAGCATTATCATCTACAAAAGCATGGTTGGCATAACAGTTTCATACGAAGGAATTAGGTGAAGCTAACAATGTTCTAGGCTTTTAAATCTTAAAAGATCAAAAGATCAAGCTGATAGCTTCGTCCAAAGCTTCATATATTGACAAGAATACTATTAGATTTCTCATGCTAAATTCCAAAAAAGGTAATCTACTCTTAAGGCATGGAATCCAACCCTCTATGGAGCAGTTTCCTAAAACTCTTAAAGAGATGGAGCACGAGTAGGGTACTTTATACATCGGCAGTGGGTAGTTCAATGTATGCTACGATGTGCACTAGATCTGACTTAGTTACATTGTTAGTATGCAGAGTCGATATCAATCTAACCCTGAATTGGAATATTAAGTGGTGGTAAAGCTTATCCTTAAATACCTTCAAAGAATAACGAATCATATGTTAGTTTACTCATCGCCTGTTCTTGTTTCGATGGATTATATGGATTCAAAATTCCAGTCTCATAAAGACTCTCGAAAGTCTATATCAAGATCGTTGTTTAAACTTGGTGGTAGGACTATCGTCTAGAGAAGTATCAAATAATCATGCATAGCTAATTTATCATGAAGGTCCAGTATTTGCCAGCTTGTGAAACTTCTAATTAGGTTGTATGACTAAATGAATTCCTAATTGATATAGAGGTGGTGCTTTCATCTGCATGCCCTTGTATTAAAATAACAGTGGAAAACGAAAAATGCACAAGAACCGAGTGATTTGAGGGGTAAACAAATTGAACAGAAATATCATCTCTCAAGTGAGATCAATGGTAGAGGAAATATGATTGTCAGCCAGATTGTTACTAGGGATAAGCTTGTAGATTCCATTACTAAAAGCCTGTTGGATAAATTTTCGAAGGGCATCTATAAAACACATGGTTGTAGGACATGACACTTACACTACTAAAAATCAGTTTTTCACCTACGGATAATTACTAAGAGATAGTATCCTTTGGTATTCAGAAACAGATTATCCGTTGGTAAAAACATTAGACTTTTAACTACAAAAATCACCAATGAAATTTTCGTTGGTAAAAGCAGTAGCTCTTCACCGACAGATATTTCGTGCCTAACGTTCTTGTTTAACATGCATACCATTTACCAATAGCATTTCCGTAGGTGATGTAATTCAACTTTTTTTTCTTAACAATGTATCAACCTTTCACCTACCGATTTGTCGTGGGTGAAGAGTAATTCATATCATCAACGAAATTATCGTTGCAAGGGTAATTAATTTTTTCAAAATAAAAAATTAGCCTCTTCATCAACAAAAATTTCGTAGGTGAAGATTAATTCAAATTACCCACGGAAAATCCGTTGATGATATTAATCAATTTTAATAAATAAAAAATCCAATCATTCACCTACTAAATATACGTAGTTGAAGGGTAATAAAGTTTATTGCTCCTTTATTTTCTTTTTATGTAAATAATTATTTATACAATTGTACAATACACTACAGTCTAACCATAGGTACAATACACTACAGCCAAACCAAATGAATTCTTATCTCACAACAAAAGTTCACAACAAAATCTTTGGAGATGCCCTCTATAAATTAGTGGTCCAATAAGTGGTTAAACAACTTTTTGGGCCTTCTAATTCAGTTGGCTAAAAGTAAAAAAAATATTATAATTACTAAACAATAATAACAATAATAAAATATAAACAAATAATTTTTTTAATACTCCTCGCACCTATGCGGCTATTTACAACACTGATTTTTACCAATTGTAATGGTAGATTAAAAACCAACGGAAAATTGTTTGGTAATGGTTAAGATTTTTACCAACTGAATTTGTGTTGGTAAAAGGTTCACACTTTACCAATGAAAAATTCGTTGGTAAGAGGTTTACTCTTTGCTTACGGCGCGATTCGTTGGTAGCTATCAACGACCCTCAAATTAACAACTAATTTTTGATTGCTAATATTCATTGGTAAAGAGATATAACAATGGATATCACGGTTTCAGGAATTGAAAATCCGTGCCCAAAGCCTTTTTTTTTTTTTTTTAGTGATATACTATAGGGCAATTAAGAAATTTATTGAGTTGTGTGTGACAATGTAGTATATCTTGTTGCAATAAAATAGTATTTTAGCTTAAATGAATTGTGATTTTATTTATTTATAATCTTTATTAGATATTGAACATACGAATTAAGGTGTTCATAATTACTTGCTATAATATAAATTGGGTGCTTGAGATGAGAAGCACAATGTGGCACAATTTCTATTTTTATCTTAAATAATTGTTCACAATCAAAGTATAAGATTTGAAACCTTGTATTGAAAGCTGGTTGTAGTATTGATCAATTCACTCTTCTAGTTTGCCATTTGTCTCTATCGCAGAAATAGTTAAAGGTGACACTAATATACTTAGATTCATTGAACGGACCACATGTTAAGTTTAATTATGTAGCATGACCATGCAAATAATTATATTTCACTTGATCATCAAATATTTCATCTAAATTGTAAGACATAGTTGTGTATATCTTTCCAAGAGTGTAATAATTTTTATTATTATTTATTAATCGCTGAGATCAATTTAAATAGTAAAATATCTCGTTAAAGTTAGGAATTTGAGAATGAACGAAGTAAGAACATGAATTTGTTTTAGTAACCATCGCTTCGAAAATAAATAGAGACTACTTAAATATTTTTTGTTGAAGAATTAAAATTCAAGCTGACTATTTAGCAACGACGTTTTATTAAAGATTTAGGAAAGAAAGTAGGACCACTGTATAGCAATCTATCTAGCAAATGACAAAAATATTTTAATTAATCAAACATAGAGTTAGTTAAAAAGATAAAAGAAGAAGTTAAAAATTTAACACCTTTAGAATTACCCTTAGACACTGAATATAAAATAATAGAAATAGATGGATATGAACTAGGATGGGTGGAATTTTATATTCTAAACCAAATAAATATAGCGATAGGAAGAAAGAAAATATTTGTAGATGTGCTAGTAGAAAATATAAGATAAAAAGGAAAATACTTAACCAGTCTAGATTACAAAATAATGGATATCATTCATAGTATAGAAAGCTTTAAGCTATTCCTAAATATTGAATTTACTATTAGAACAGACCGCGAAGACGTAGTAAAAAAAAAAATTTAAAAGACAATTTTTGATAAAATAAGTCATAAAAGATTGCTAAAGTTATATGAAATCTTTAATAGCTATAAAATTAATATAGAACATATTGACGGAAAAATAATATTTTAGGAGATAATTTAAGTAGACAAGTTATTAATTTTCTAACAAATTATTTTCATGATGCAGATGGACCAGATGATGATGAACTTTGGGAATGTCACTCTAAGAGTGGCCCCACCCGTATCTCCCCACGCGTATCTAATCTCCGATTCAAAGGAAATAATTTAGAAAGACTTCCAAAAAGGGGGTGTTGTCTACTGGATAATTTCTAGATGGCACGTGACTCTAAACAAAAACTATACAGCATTAATGCTTTAGCAAATCATTTCAGACAATTTCACAATCAAGTAGAAACTAGAAATTTTAGTTTCTTTGCAGTATTCAAATGTAGAAAGCCTGGTATATACAATTATTGTTAAGAAGTATTACAACAAGTAGAAAGATTTCTAGACCCCTTTTTCAAAGGATTTTATACATTATAAGAAGTTTTAAATTTCTGTAGGGAAATGATAGGATTTAATTTTCACATATCTGAAAGAGTTAGACAGACTATGACTACACAAGTTTCCTCTTCTCAACCATCATTTTCATCCTCATCAATAAACCTTTATGATAGTCACGAAACTACGACCAAAGTTGTTAGAGCTTTAAATCGTAGAAAGCATTCATTAGAAGAAAGATTACAAATTCTTGAAGACGAAATCTCTTCATCTCAATAGACCATTAGTAGATATCAAATGAAATTCTTCATTTACAAGAAAATTTGATAAGACTTAGTTCTAAAAATGTTATTGAAAGACCCATCTCTAAAGATATTGCTTCTACAAGTAAAAATTATTCTGACATAATATAAATACTTATTGAATTAATAGATTCTACAGCTGCTGGACAAGAAAAAAACTTTATTTGAATTAGAACAAAAAATTGGTGATTGTGCCAGCATTGTTCCAGATTCTATAACAAATCAGTCGTACAAGAAATAATCATTTTTTCTCAAGTTCTAAGTTACTATCACAACGAGAATGGATATCTTCTTAAACATGGCCCCAAATACGAATCATCCATTAAAAATTTAGCCTTTCTTAGGCATAATTATCCTACAATTTCCTTTGATTATACAATCTTTGAAGAAGAAGACCTTTTTTTACCCAGTTTTATAGGTATGATAGACACTACATATATTCTAAATAGATCTTTCAGATTCTTTCCACCCAAACTTAAACAGGCTCTTGATTAGTTAAAAGATCGCCCTTTAATGATCCAGTTCATTTCCAGACAACTTCTTATAAATAATGGTATAGCGATACCAGCTTATATTATATTATGATATATGAAGGAGCCAAAAGATTTAGACCCTCTTCAAAGGCAAATACCAAAATAAAATTTAGACAGATTGATCATGAAAGACAGATCTCAGAGATAGTGGCAATGATAGAAATTCAAAATAGTGAGTCCAGACTAGTAGAACAATGGAATAATGGAGTTATTTTCTGTCAAGAACATCTTGTTGCAAAAATTAAAATAAGAAGAGTTCCAGCCCCGAATTTTGAGCCAAAAAATTGCATCTGATGGCTTTTCAAGAAACAAATGATGAATTATCGAAATACCAATCAGACACTAGGGAAGAAGAATACATGTCAAACGACAAAACCAATGAAATGGATGTAGATCTAGAAGAAAGGACATAAAGATAAAAGAACGACCATTATTGAAGGACATAAAGACAAAGCAAGGACTATTATTAAAGGGCAATGACAATTATCAATGCAAAAAGAACAAAAAGGAAGAGCGTAAAAAAGAAAGAATCCATTAGGTGCATACACCTGTAAAGATGCACAGTATACCTTCAATTATACACTTGCTTTCTTTTTGAAGTTGATGTGATGCACCAACATCTACTTCTCTATAAAAGGCAAAGGCTTTTCACACCGAAACACATACACGCAAAAGAAAAACACAAGAGCACCCTACAACATCTCTCTTAGATCATTGTAAATTCAAGGACTTCCAATTAAAGTAAGTCCTTTCATACTTTCTTTTTTTCTTGTATTAATTTTTCGGGCAAGGCCTAAAAGAGGAAATACCAAAAATGCAATTAATTTATTCAGAAACAATATTATAATTTTTTTTTTCAAATATAATGCTAACTCTCTTAGCCTCTTTATTCTGGATTTCATGGTCAAAAGATAAAGTAATCCTCAGAGTTAAGTTGGCTGTGTTTTATTTCAAGTGAGGAAGTCTATTTTAACCTTTTTAAACATGATGAAGATCTTTTTTTACTACAATCTTAAACCTTTCTTAGAAGGTCAAGAAAAAGGCTAAGAGAGAGTTAGAAAAAAAAATTATGCCCTTCTGAAGAAATTAGTTTGCTGAACGGTAAATTACTCTGAGGCCATTACAAAAATCTTGTTTCAAGTCTTTACATTTTATGCCATTAAACAAATTTCTCTGCTTTGTTTTTCATTTGAGATTTTTAACAAATTCATTAATATTTGTTTAGAAAATCAAGAAATTGGTAGATTAATTATTATAGAAAGCCATATATTATCTGGATAGATAGAAATGGTGGTGACTTCTCTTTACAGATGGAGAGACAAATCACAGGGCACTTTATTTCTCAGTGTCGGAGTTTCTTGATATAAGATCCTGAACATTGTAAGTAAAGACAGAAACAAATGAAAGTTGAAAGAGAAAACAAAAATAATAGCTATCCTAGCAAAGATAATTTTCCTTAGAGTCAAATGTAAGATTAGATTGGAATCTAGGAAACTTCTTAGAAAGACCTATATTACTACCACAAAATAATATCATGTACAAAAATAGCAATGGAACTTTAGGTATTAGGTTCGGAAATTATAACTACCAAGCAGAATAGACAAAGCATAATGAAGAAGAAAATGAAGAACAATGCACATATTTTAAAATAGAAGACTATGAGAGTAAAGATGAAATCAATGCATTAGATGAAGAAAGTCAGGACGACGAAAAAGAATTCGGATATATAGATATGGAATACTATAGAAATCTTAGAAAATCTAGAGAAATAAAAATTAGAATATTATTGGAAAAAAATTAGCAAAGTATAGAAACTAAGATGGAAGAAAGCAGTGAAGGTAATAAAATAACTAAGATGGAAAATGACGATTAATTTGGAAAAAGAAAAGAACCCATGACTACAGAATACGATATAGGAGGAAAGTATCATTTTTTCCCTTCAAATTATATGAGCAGAAAGACAAAAAATACAAAAATCTAGGAAGAAGCCAATCAGAAGAATGATGCAGTCTACCAATAGCAAGCGATAGATGACTCATTTTAGAATTAAATAATTGTAAACCGCAAGACAAATCTAGTACTATAACCAAATGGGAAAATTCTATAATTAGAGAGTATAATAGTGTACCTATACAAGTGAATGTACAATAAATGTGGGCTTATCTAGAAACTTACTCAAGAAAGACAGTGTTAGATTTATACATTACAACTAAAAGACTAAAACTGGATGAAATTAGATTAAGAATGGCTGGAGGAAACAACACTAGAAATTTCACAAGCTTTATTGGAGAAAGAATTATAGGATCTGACCTTAGTAGAGATAGCACTTATGAACAAAATAGAGCCTTAGAGAAATTAGAAAAGTTAAGTATTAGTAATATGAGATACATACAACCATTTTCGCTAGATTTTGAAAGATTAGTAAGCACATCAATATTAGCATTAGATATAACTTTACTTAGAAGGTTATATAGAAAGATACCACTGCCATGGAGTGATAAAATTAAAAAAAGATGTAGAATCAAGACTAGTAAGAGATTTGACCATTAGTGCAACTATAAAACTTATAATTGATAAATTAAAAGAATATTGTATAGAAGAACTAGTTAGAAAACAATTAAAGAAATCAAATTCTTCTTCTTGTTTAGATTTGTATACACCACAGAAATATGATTATAGAAAGAAAAAATATTTGCACAAAAAACATAAAAGACAATATCAAAAAAGAAAAAAGATATAATATTAGACCAAGTCGGACATATTATAAAAAAAAATGAGACCTAAGTACAACAGGTACGTTAAAAAGCCAAAATACAAAAAGGATTGTAAATCTTATATTTGTGAAGACCCTAAACATTTCGCTAACAAATGCCCCAATAAAAATAAAAGTGAGAAGAATATGGCCAGATCTATGATAATTAAAGAAAGATAATGTAACATTAAAGAATTATTTGATGAAGAATCTTGTAGTTCAATATATAGTATATACATAGATGAAGTATTAGACAACTTGAAAATAAGCAGTTCTGAAGACAGTTATAGCAGTGTAGAAGAATTAGATTTTTCAATTCTCGATACAAAAATGATGAATCTAGACCAAGAATGTGTACATGAATGGATAAAAGGACAAGAATCGATGATGGATAAGTGCAAGATATGTAAAATATACCTAGGTCATAGAAATAGAAATCAATGTAAAAACTGCCTAGAAATCCAATGTAGTAGTTGCATAGGTATTAAAGAAGAAGATTATAACAAACCTAAAGATTGTAGTGAAAGCATAGAAAGATTAGAAGATCGGATAAAAATTACAAATAACAAAATAGATAAAGCATATGAAACATTAGGAGAAATACAATACAAAATTAGAAATTTAAAAAAAAAAAATCTTATAGATAGTTACACAGAAACTAATTATTTATAAACAGGAAATCGAGAAGAGATAATTTGTCAAATATCTAGAATAAAACCAACCAAAAGTCTTAGAATACCCATAGAAGTACAAATAAATAAAATGATAAAACTGAATTTAATAGCCTTAATAGATACATGATGTACATTTAGTTTAATTAGAAAAGATTTAGTTCCAGAAGATTGTAACAAAGATTAGAACATGAGATGAGAGGAAGTCAAACGGATGGAAGTAAGATGGGATTTCAAGAAAGACATTTTGATGATTTAAGATTAAATTTCATGAAAGAAGTATAGCTTAACAACCACACTAATCAGTGAATTAATCAAAGATGAATTTGTGTTAGGAATAAAATTTTTACTAAGTAGAAATGGGATTTTAACTATTACTCCTAATGTAATAATTTTTGGAAAAGATATTTCTATCATTAATACATTAGATTCATCATAGTTGCAAGCAAAGCATGGTAGACCCTTACCAGAACCAGAATGTTTATACTTTATATATTCTGTTATTTGTAATTTTTATCCTATCTTCTAATCTTTCTATGCTTTCACTACAATCTTTAGGTTTGGTATAAACTTCTTCTTTAATTCCTAAGCAACTACTACATTGGATTTCTAGGTCGTTTTTACATTGATGTCTATTTTTATGTCATGGGTATATTTTACATGTTTTACATTTATTCATTATCGATCCCTGTCCTTTTATCCATTCATGTACACAATCTTGTTCTACATTCATCATTTTTATATCGAGAATTGAAAAATCAATTCTTCTACACTACTATAACTATCTACGGAACTACTTATTTCCAAGTTGTCTAATTTTCATCTGTGTATATACTATATGCTAACTACAAGATTCTTCATCGGATAATTCTATAATGTTACACTGTATTTCTTTAATTATCATAGATCTGGCCATATTCTNTTTTTTTTTTTTTTTTTTTTTTTTTTTGTGCATTTGTTAGCGAAATGTCTAGGGTCTCCACAAATATAACATTTATAATCCTGTTTATTTTTTGGCTTTTTAACATACCTATTATATTTAGGTCTTTTATTTTTATAATATGTCCGACTTGGTATAATATTATATCTTTTTCTTTCTTGATATTGTCTTTTATGTTTTTTATGTAAACATTTTTTCTTTCTATAATCATATGTCTGTGGTGTATACAAATTTGAACAAAAAGAATAATTTAATTTCTTTATTTGTTTTTTAACTACTTCTTCTATGCAATATTCTTTTAATTTATCATTTATAAGTTTTATAGTAGCACTAATAGTCAAATCTCTTACTGGTCTTGATTCCACATTTTTTAAATTTTATCATTCCATGGTGGTGGTATCTTTCTATATAACCTTTCAAGTATAGTTATAGTTAATGCTAATCTTGCTGTACTTACCAATCTTTAAAAATCTAGCAAAAATGGTTGTATATACTTCATATTACTAATACCTAACTTTCTAATTCTTCCAAGGCTCTATTATGTTCATAACTGCTATATCTACTAAGGTCAGATCCTATAATTCTTTCTCCAATAAAACTTGTGAAATATCTAATGTTGTTTCCTCCGGCCATTCTTAATCTAATTTCATCTTGCTTTAGTCTTTTAGTTGTAACATATATATCTAACACTGTCTTTCTTGAGTAAGTTTCTAAATAAGCCCACATTTCTTGTACATTCGTTTGTATAGGTACACTATTATACTCTCTAATTACAAAATTTTCCCATTTGGTTATAGTACTAGATTTGTCTTGCGGTCTACAATTATTTAATTCCAAAATGAGTCATCTATCGCTTGCTATTGGTAGACTGCATCCTTCTTCTGATTGGCTTCTTCCTAGATTTTTCTGCTCATATAAATTTGCAGGGGGAAAATGATACTTTCCTCCTATATCGTATTCAGTATTCATGGGTTCTTTTCTTTTTCCAAATTGTTCGTCAGTTTCCATCTTAATTCTTTTATTACCTTAACTACTTTCTTCCATCTTAGTTTCTATACTTTGCTGGTCTTTTTCCAAAAAAATTCTAATTTTTATTTCTCTAGATTTTCTAAGATTTCTATAGTATTCATATCTATATAACCAAATTCTTTTTCGTCGTCCTCACTTTCTTCATCTAATGCATTGATTTCATCTTCACTTTCATAGTCTTCTATTTTAAAATATGTGCATTGTTCTTCATTATGCTTTGTCTGTTCTACTTGGTAGTTATAATTTCCAAACCTAATATTTAAAGTTCCATTACTATTTTTGAACAAGATATTATTTTATGGTACTAATATAGGTTTTTCTAAGAAGTTTCCTAGATTCCAATCTAATCTTGCATTTGACTCTGAGGAAAATTTCTTTGTTGGGATAGCTTTATGCCTTTTTGTCCTAGTAAAGTAATTATTTGGTTATTTTCTAATCTATAATTAGTAGTGCTATTTTCACTAAGTCTTAATATAAATCTTGTGCAAAATTACCAAATTATCTTCGTCTCTTTTCAATTGATATCCTTTGCTTTTTATTCCTATTTTTATGTTTTTATGAAAACTTTTAGTCTTAACTAAATAATCTGGTCTAAAGTATACTATTCTGCCTTATTATTCATATCTAATTATATGCTTCCTAGTAGCCCTTGTTCTGTGTTTGTGAACTTGCTATCCTATAAACATATTAATACTTTGGCTCCTAGATTTTCTCTACGAAGTCCTTTTACTCCTACTATTATTAATCCGAATGAGTTTGTTGAAAGTTTTTATTAACAATTTCTTTATAAGATTCTTTTTCTATCAAGCCTAAGGATAAAAATTGATCTTCATGTGTACAAGAGATGTATCTTTCACCATAATGTTGGTATATTAAAGATTTACTAAATATATTTCCTTTTTTATATATGTCTAAAGGTTTTACTAATTTTAATTTATTTTGTCTACAAGTTTCCTTTTTTATATATATGTTCTGCTTGTTAGTTATAATTTCTGAACCTAACACTTAAAGTTTCATTGCTATTTTTGTGCATGATATTATTTTATAGTACTAATATAGGTTTTTCTAAGAAGTTTCCTAGATTCCAATCTAATCTTGCATTTGACTGTGAGGAAAATTTCTTTGCTAGGATAACTTTATGCCTTTTTGTCATAGTAAAGTAATTATTTTAGTTATTTTCTAATATACAATTAGTAGTACTATTTTCACTAAGTCTTCATATAAATCCTGTGCAAATTACCAAATTATCTTCATCTCTTTGTTGACCTATGGTTGATTTCGAATTTTAATTATAACAAACAAATTATTCTTATCTCTAACATTTATATTCGAGTGTTCATTGTTACATGTTACGAACCTGATGAAAATCGAGCATTCACAAATCAAACTCGAGTCAAGACAATCGGAGACAAATGAAGCACTCGCGCCAAATCAATCGAAGATATTAGACTTAGATGATTTGAATCCATATGTAAAGGTAAAATACTTTAATTCTTAGCAATGAATCACTTTAATCTCATAAGTTAGATTTTTATGAACTAGATAAACTTTTCATAAAAATGCTCGCATAAAAATTTATTTTCGATACGACAAAAATCCTCACTTGATTTTAAAACTCTTTACCAATGATACTCATTTTGAAAAGGTAAGTGAATATATCCCTAAAGTATTTACACTTGCTTAAACAATCAAGAAAAGAGAAAACTAGAAATTTCTAGTCTGGCGGACGTCCGGTGGCTTCAACTGTCAAATTTTTTACCATTCTAATTTTTGATGTATAACAGCTATTTTCAGTCATTTGGTCTGTAGTGCCCGGTAGGGGTCATCCGATTGGCCAGAACGTTTTAACTACTATAAATACCACAACACTTTAAATCATTCCGTACATTCAAGAGCATTCAAGTGAGATTCTTTTTAGCAAAAATTGCATTAATTTCTCATATCATTTATTATCAAATTATTTTACTCTTGAAATTTTTTTGATTAAATTAACTTTTGAAAATCATTCTACACATCAAAGTTTTTCATACCTAACATTTGAGCTTCATTCATTGTTATTTATTAAAGTGTTAGCCTATTTATCTCTTGGTACAAAATTGTGATCATATCATCTATTAAGAGAGAAGTTTCAATTTGTATAATCTATTTTTTCCTTGAACTTGTGGGTCGTGCTGAGATCCGGTAAAGCTCAACGCTGTAAAAGGATCGGTGCTCCTTGTTTGTAAGTCACCGGAAGCTTTGTAAAAGGTTGGATTGCACCACAAGTCAATCAATATAGTGAAATGGCCTTACTCATGCCGGAGAACTTGGTAACGGAGGACGTAAATTATTACGTTGAATCGAACCTCCATAATTATATCGTTTGCATTATCTATCCCCCTCTACTTATTGCTTCTATATTCGTGCTTATTATTTGAATTAATCTATCTATCTAGTTATTACGTG
>CAIGRN010110286.1:0-11800 GCA_903798345.1 Fraxinus anomala | reverse complement strand
TAACATTCTCACGTACTCAATTCAAGCTAACATGGGGTAAATTATATAAGGGACATATGTGTGTAAAATGTCACTAATCATTGAGTCGGTCCAAATATTGACTTTATATTTGACGTAGTTTATTGTCAATATTTGATTACTATGCCAAGAGTACTACTTACAAGTTGATAATTATGCCCAAAAATAAAATGTCAATATTGTGTCCGGTCTCTTGTGGTAGGGCCATCATTATTTGAATTTATTAATTGTCCAATATGGATTCATATGTGAACATATTAATTAGGGTTTAAGTTCTCTAATCAATTAATCTATCTACTTCTGTTATATCAGCCAACATCAATTCAATTCAATTCATATGCTTGAACCAAACTTTAAGGAGTAGAAAGAGAACGTTTGTATCGTTGTTGGCGGCATAGATCTAGATCTTGCGTTAAGAATTGAGCAACACACTACTCTTACAAATAAGAATTCAGCTAATAAAAAGGGAACTCGAATAAATGTGATCGTTCAAACCGCATAAGTCTTATGATCATGAAACGTGAAATTCCAGCAACATTCATGGGTGATGTGTCCGATAAAGTACTGCTAACAAAAATTTTCATAAAGAAATTGAAAAATGCTTTGTAAAATGCGATAAGACTGAAACCAGTACTCTTCTGGTAAATTTGGTTTTATTAAAGTATAAAGCTAAATAAAATATGAGGGAGTACATCATGGATATATCTCATCTTGTTTCAAAAATAGAAACATTAAAGTTTGAGTTGTCTGATGATTTGCTCGTACATTTGGTTTTGATTTCTCTTCCAACACAATTCAGTTAATTTAAGTCAGTTACACATGTTAAAATGGGAAGTGGACTCTTGATAAGCTCATTTCACATCGTGTGCAAAAAGAAGAAAGTCTAAAATAAGAGAGAATTGGAAGTACTCACTTGACAAATACCTTTAAAGACAAGTCTAAGAAAAGAAAGAAAGATGAGAAAGCTACGTCTAGTTCAGTTGAAAAGAAATAGCAGAAGCCTAAAAATGATAAAGTATCTGACTGTTACTTTTGTGGAAATCCTTGACACGTCACGAGGGTCTGCACTAAATACCACGTTTGGCTTGTAAAGAAAAGTACAATTCTCACTTTAGTTTGTTCTGAAATTAATTTAGTTTCAGTACCTAAATACACTTAATGGATAAATTTTGGTGTCATTACTAAAATAAGTGTGTCTATATGGGTTGCCTGAACAGTCGAAAGACAATTGATACTGAAATATTCATATATGTGGGATATGATAAATCAGTTAAAGTTGATGCTATGGTACTTTTATGTTATCATTAAAGATTAATTATTATTTGAATTTGAAAAAGACATTTGCGATACTATCTTTTAGATGAAATTTGATTTCTATTTCTACATTCGACAAATTCGGTTAGCCTTGTTCAATTGAAAATAATCAATTTAATCTTTTTCTTAATTCAAATACTGTGAGTACCAATTCTTTATTTGGTTACGAAAATCTATATTTGCTTAATGCGTTGCTTCTTATAAAGAAAAGTTGCATGTGAATTCAGGTCACATGAAAAGTAAATTATTTTTATTATGACAAAAGCGTTTAGGTCACATATCTCAAAAGAGAATTAAAAGGTTTGTGTCAAAGGGAATTCTTGATTCCCGTAATTTTTCAGATTTAAGTGTTTATGTTAATTACATTAAGAGTAAACAAAGAAACATAAAGAGATTTGGTGCCGATAGAATTCCGGGCGTCTTAGAAATAATTCACATTTATATGTGGTTCATTCCTTTCGGCTTCTTAGAATGGTCAATGGTCATTTATTAAGTTTATATACCATTTTTCTCATTATTGTTACATGTATCTCATTCAAGAGAAATCCTAACTATTGGACATGTTAAAGGTTGAGGTTGAAAATCAAATCAACAAAAAAATAAAATACGCTAGATTTGACTGTTGGGGTCAATACTATGGTAGATATAACAAATGATGAGAACAATGTCCAGGGCTTTTTACGAAATTCCTAGAGGAATGTGGAATCGTCCTACTATACACCATGTCAGGTTCCCTTAACATGACGGTGTTACCGAGAGACAAAATAGAACACTTAAAAATATAGTAACGAGTATAATTAGTCATTTCACCTTGTAATAATCTCTCTAAAAAGAAGCACTAAAGAATGCAGTTTAAATTCTCAATAAAGTTACAAGTAAAACAACTGTTAAGAGGTTACAATTTTTTAAAGATCCTACTATTATGTCAATTTTTTGAAATGAAAAATGTTCGGTTCTTTAATGATGTGAAGTTTGCGAGAGTAGATAAGGTCTTACGTTGAGAATTTTATCTTTGAGAAAGAATATGTATATATCCCTTCTGTTGCAATTGACAATGATCAGGACTAGAGACACATTCTTGCTCCAGATCTTGTTCAAAAAGTAATTTCGAATCAATACGGTATTACAAAACCACATGTACACAATCAAGAGATTGTTCCAGAAAAACAAACTCAACAATCTCAAGAATAAATGTCATTAAGGAAATCCACTAAGGAAATAAAAAATGCAATTTCGGATAACTTTATAGTTTTTTTTCCAAAAACTTAAGGATGGCATGGGATTGATGGAATAAGATCTAATCAATCAACTTTCATAAACACATGCAAAGGAATAATACTGAATAGTGGATTGATACTATGAATAAAGAGATAAGGTCCATGAAAGACAATGGCGTTTGAGAACTTATACCATTGCGTGAAGGTGCGAAACTCATTGGTTGTAAATTAATATTTAAAATCAAGAGAGATTCAAATGGTGATGTGGAGAGATACACGGCCCATCTTGTTGTAGATGACTTTACTTAAAAGGAAGGTATTGACTTTAGAAAGACTTTCTCTCGGGTTTCTACGAAAAACTCTTTTTGAACTATTATGTCATTTATGACACATTTTGATATTGAGCTCGTCAAATGTTTTACAAATTAAAGAAATTCATCTATGGGTTTAAACATGTTTCTCGTCATTGGTATCACAAATTTCATAAAATAATTATTTCGTTTGATTTTGACATGGATGAAGTTGATGGTTATGTATATCACAAGTTCAGTGGAAGTAAGGATATTTTTATGATATTATACGTCGATGACATACTACTTACCTATATTAATAGAGGTTTATTGCACGAGCAAGATATTTCTGTCTTGAAAATTAGAAATGAAAAATTTTGGTGAGGCCTGTTTTGTGTTAGGGATATAGATATACCACGATTGTTCTTGGGGTATTTTTAGATTATTACAAAAGATCTATATTGATTAGTTTTTAAGAGATTTGAGATGCATGAATGTAAATCGGTGATACCCTTATTGTTAAGAAAGACAAGTTTAGTTTCAATCAATGTCCTTAGAATAAAATTAAAGAAAAGGAAATACAAAAAATTTGTTATGCTTCAGTAGTTGGTATTTAATGTATGCTTAGATTCGTACACATTCGGATATAGTATTCATTGTTAAAATGTTGAACAGATACTTAAGTAACTCTGTGATGGATATTTGGAAAGCAACCAGCGAATTATTCGGTATCTATAGAGAACTAAAAATATATGATCACATACAGAAAATCAAACCAATTGGAGATCATTAAATATTTAGATTATAATTCTGTTCATAAAATATGACTGTGAAAATTTGTTACTAGACTGCACATTTTGGATGGAATTAAAAGACCACTTGAGTTATTATGTAACAATAGTAGTTTTGTATTCCATCAAGAGCTACATGGTGTTAGAGTTTATAGACATTAAGTTCCAAATTGTTAAGGAGAGAATTTAGAGTGGTAAAATTTCTATAGATCATATTAGGACAAACTCCATAATTACGTATCTGGTTACTAAGGAAATATCACCAATGTCTCTCATGAGCATAATGCTTATATGGGTGTTGCATATTTTGATAATATGGAATTTTAGTGAAAGTTTGTATTTGGATGTTGTCTGTTTTAGACACATAATTTTATCAATAGATATTTAGTTTACTTTAGAAATAAAATATCCAGTTTTACTCTGATTAAACTTTTGGTTTGATCTCATTAAAGAATAAGGTATGACTAGTTGGAAATAAACATGTTTGGATCACATTACATGTAAATTCCATACTACATATCCATACTTGATATATGTCATTTGATTGTATTGATATACATGATCATTGATGGGTTTAGTTATGATATTTGTAATTAAGATCGCCTTGATCTTATATTAGCATAATTAATGGACGAAAAATTTCGAAGATACTTTTGATTATGATAATAAAAATTTTGGCGTTATAAGGTTGTGCACATTTATAAGGTAACATATGTGACCCAATGGGAGATTATTAGATTTTAATTTGTCACGTGAGCCTACATATGTAATTAATTTTATATAGAGACTATCTTAAGGCTAAACCTATTTAAAGTGATCTAATAAGGAATTAAAGTTGTGAAATTTGGGTATCTAAATAAAATATGGGTCTAAATCTGTATAGAGACCGAATCTATTAGGTTGTACTTTTCATGATGGGTTAAAATACATATGAAAATAATAAATAGGGTTATGGTCCCCAATTCATATATGATTTTTTTTCTTTTTTTTTTTTTTTTTTTTTTTTTGTCATCCCATCAATACAAGAATACAAGAGAATATATATATGGGCCTAAATCTGTATAGAGACCGAATCTATTAGGTTGTATTTTTCATGATGGGCTAAAATACATATGAAAATAATAAATAGGGTTACGGTTCTTAATTCATATGTAATTTTTTTGTATCATCACATCAACACAAGAATACAAGAGAAAACATATTAAAGAGGAAGATCCAAAACCTATAATCGAAAACAGAAAATCAACAATCGAGAAGAATAAATTGAGACAATTAAAATTATAGTGCAATAAGTCAGAGTCAAGAATAAGAACTCAATAATTAAAAGTCAAAATTCAAAATTAAAGATTAAGAAACAAAATATGAAGAGATTGTATTCAAAATTTAAGATCCAGTATAAAAAAATTATTCTCAATGAATCAATGTATGTTCTCCACTTTATAATTCTCTTAGTGATTTTACTAGAGGATCTTGACAATAAAATATTTAGGTTCTAAATTTTTTGATATTTAAAGTTTTATTAAAATCTAATATGAGACTTAGAAAGCTCTAAAAAGACTAGGAAATTTGATATCCGTTCTCAAGCCTATACCACCCGTAGGCTAGTGGCCAAGCCAAATTCGTCAACAAGATCATAAAGTATGTTCTAAAGAAATTCAAATATTCTCCAATCAAAAAGGACTTTCTATCCAGAATAACGCCGGAGTTTCTACAAAATTTGGCTACTAAAAATTTGAGGTCAACACCATCATTCCACATTTTTCCAATCTTTGCTCACTTTAAGTGGAGAAGATTTGAATCCATGAAATTAACAAAATTAATAAATGTTTTAGTTTGTCAATTTTAATTTTGATTTTGATCGGTTAAGAGGGCTTTTAAATCGAGAATCATAAGATTCTATTAAATATTAATAATTAATATATTAAAATAGAGTTAAAAGTCAAATATTTTTAATAACAAATTAACAACTATAATTAACTAAACCGACAGCTCTAGGTGATATTTCTCAATAAAGTTGTTTATGTTTCTTGAAAAAATATTTGATTTACTAAAATCAAATCGTAAGATCGAGGTTGCAACTATTTTATAAATATGTTCCTTATTGATTTTTGAAATGCAAAGAAAATCAAATAAAACCAGAACGAGATGAAAAATTTCATCCAGTATTGATCTATAACTCGAAATTAAAATGAACTCCACTTTTAGTTTACTTTTAAGATAAATATTTTAACTGGAATGGATTTTATATAACAAACTTAGAGTGTGTTTGTCTCCCATTTTTGGGAGAAAAATAGAGTAATGAATAGTATTTTTTGGAAAATGTGTAGTTGAAAAATTAAGTAATTTTATTGATTTGTGTGTAAAATGTTTGATAGGATGAACGTGTGGTGGAGAATTTTACTGTAGCAAACAATTTTTTGGAATAATGACGACAAACATGGGCATAGTTATAAACACTACTCGAAAATATGGGTTATGGGTCGATCATGTGGAGTGACCTGACCCACAAGTTATTAAAGTGAATTGGAGGGAGTGGCTTGAATAGAATTCAAACTCATAACTTCTCTCAACTCCCACCAACTTCCAAACTTTTACATTACTCTTATAATTTTGTCTTGTACTCAAGTAGAGATGGAAAATATAACAATTAAATGGTGAAAATTTGTATGGAAAATATCACCTAAATTGAAAGATACCTAAAACCACTATTGTGGCATAAAAACTCACAAAATTGGCACTTAGACTGTGGCTAATAGTCCAATTTTATTGTGATCGGGATTGAGACGTTTGGAATGCAAGAAAATAATAGATTTGGAGTTTTGAAAAAAAAAATGATTCAATCATTCAAAAGATTATGGAATTCATCATTTCAAGTAAGTATCTTGACCCAAAATTCATGTTAAAGTAATTACTTCATTTGTATTAGAGTCATAAGGTTGAATTCTTTGATGTAATACATGCTTGAACATGCTCATTAATTGTGGCTTTAAAATGAAGAAATTACGATTTCTCGAAATTAAATAATGATTTTGTAAAATCTGACTACACAAATGAACTCAGAACATTGAAATTAGTTGGGATGACCAATTGAAAAAAAAATCGAGAATAGTGTAGTGGTGCTATCGCGCCCTTTTTTTTTTAATTTAAGAAAATTATTGCAGATTGATCCCACAAGTGAGGGCGGTAAGGAACTCTATTTTAATTCTAAAAATTGTAGATTGGTCTCTGAATTATTCTTGATTTTCCAGTATAAATAAATTAATTTTTGGATAGTTAAAAATATTTTTTTGTATTTAATGCTTGAAATAAATTTGTAAAAAGTATTAAAAATATTTTTTTAACTTGAGTAAATTCTGAATTTTTTAAAAATCAAGAATATTTATTAAATGATATTTGGCTAGTGAGCGCTAGTTTTTGAAGTGTTCTCATTTTTTTTTTTTTTTGAAAAATGAAAAATACTCTAAAATTATTTAAAATACCACGTTTTATATATGTTCACGAGTTGTGTGAGTCTTTGATTAAGTTATATGATTCATTAGAACTTGTTTCCAATTTTTGTGTTTGATATAAGATATTACTGGATCTATAAACACATATAACATTTTTAGAGGGAATGCTGGAAAAGCGAATGCTATAGAACTTATTGAAAAGTTATGTGTTTATTGAAATTAATAAATAGATATGGAGCCTTAACTAATGGAAGACGCAAATATTTTCGGGACAATTTTTTTGTAATAAATAGAATATGAGAATTCTGATATTACTTTCAATTTGTCGGGATTGTGTTGTAACAGATATTAAGTGAGGTTGAAAGCCTGTATAATAAAACTTAAATGATATGAATTTTATTCTTCGACTATATAGAATTATTTTCTGAAAAAATTAATTTGTGATACCATGATATGTATCATAATTGGATAAACTTTCATATTTATGTTTTTACTGCACATTATGGAATTACCTTATTGTATTACAGGATATCTGTTAATTCATGAGTTATTATGAATGCTAAGATCAGTAGAATTGGTTACTTAGACCTCTTGATTGTCATTGAGTGATAGTTTGGTGATGGAAAGATTTGGAGAAAATCTCACCTATAACTATTTTGATTCACCAATTGAGTGAGAGTTCTCAAGCTGAAAGATTTAATGTAATTCTCACTTAGAACTCATAAATTTTGCGTTATGAAATTAAGTTTATGATAGTGAAACAATATGATTGCGGACGATGATTGAGATCATAGTGGACGTTTGACTTTGTGCCCAATGTTGAACTATCGTATACATTAACTTGCGTTAATGCAAAATTGTATATATGCATAAATGGGTATTGATTGAGGATAAAAGTGTCTCTAAAATCTGATAGATCGTTGCATCAAAATCTATAGTTGTTGACCTTAATAAATGTGATAAGCTAAATGCGATAACATTTGGCATGAGAAAATTTTGAGTGTAATAGAAGAATATAATGTTTTAGAGAGCATCAGTCACATAATAGAAGACCTGATGTGGATCATACTACTCCAGAAAATAAAGATGAGAACTTTGTCAAGTACGGGAAAAGATAGATACTAGTACTTCTATTATAGATTATCATTTTCTCGAATGTGACTTAGCTGAAATTGTTAACATAGTGTTGACAAATTTTTGTTAGTCACAATTTTTTTTGGTGAGTAGTAAGTTCAAATTGGTTTTTTTTTCAATGGATGTGAACTTTGAATGTCAATGTGACTTACTAATTGAAATGTCAATTTTCTCTATTGACACTATCCACAGTGTGATTTAAAAACCGTGCGACTTGATGTTACTAAATCTTAAGGACACGCTTGTGTAGTTTGTTCTAGTTTACATAAGATTTCGGATCTTAAGTTTTAAATGAGCTAAAAAAATGCGGATAATGAGGAGACTGGAATAGAGACCAAGAAGAACATATCAAATAAAAGTACGTGAAAGTGATTTTGATAGAGGACCAAATGTAGTTCAAATGTTTCAATCATGCGGTTTGAATCTCTTAACTTAAAAGTAGTTAGGTCAAAGGATATTGCACTTGAATATGTTCCTCTTAGTATTGTTTATGTGTCAACATTATACATATTGGATCTTATCTTCTTATCTTATGTGGATAATGGATTCAAGAATTAGAAATCCACTTTATATGAGATCAATAAGTATTTTTAGTTTATTGTCGAGTTTTTGACTTGATGCAAAATAGAAATATACAAATAATGAGTATGGAGTGGAAGTTTATATGACTGGTACATGCAACATACTGTTGCAAAGTGGAGAAACTGACCTTCTATTTGATATTAAGAAGTATCAAAGACTCCACTAAGCTTGATCTCATTGTTGTTCTTCTAAGTATGGTCTTCAACTTGAACTTATATGTGGTAGCATTATTCAGACTCACAGTGGTGATGTTTAGTTATGATTCTAGATATTAGTGCAATGGTTTGAGGTTTTAAGTTGAGAAAATCATTCAAAATCGTAAGAGCTAAACTTCTATTGTGTAAATCCATCCAATTTCTTGCGTGATAGAGATGAAATTTCATATTTTCATTACATTTATAAATGGATTCACGAATTTCAGTTATGACTCTGGTTTTCATAAGTTGAAGATATTTATTGATTTAGACTTTATTGAAAGGGAGTAAAAAATAAGATTGTGAAAGTGAAGACTTTGAGAACTATTTGAAAACATGAATCTCTATCACGAAAGATGTATGATCTAGGTAATGAAAGAGAAATTTTTATTGGATTATTTATTCCTTGATCACCAATAACTATATGGTCTATTGGGAAAAAATAACAGAATATTATTGAATGTGATGAAATTTGAGATAATGCAGTCCAATATAAGTATTTTCTTTTGAAAAGAGTATTGGTTAACAACAATGTGTCACTTAATGGAGTTCTCTCTATGTTAGTACCTTCAAAATATATAAATTTTGGACACGTAGATAACCAAATATGGGTTGTCTTCTTGATAATGAGTTTGGGAACATGAATCTATTAAGAACGAGATGAATCTCTGAGATACATATAACAATCCAAAATTGTACTTAAGTTAGATTTTGGATGGATATCACGTCACAAGAGTGATATTTGACATTTTTCTTAGTAAGAGAGAAAACTTAGAAAATATTTAAAATTGATATTATGTGTATTGATGAATCAATTTTGAATATATAAGAGTTGATTTAAACTTCTGATTCAAGTAGGAGTAATCTATTTTCGAGTGGGATCTATCTAAAAACTATCTAATTTCAATGATTATTGGTTCCTAGTTGAAATTAATAACTATTTAATTTCAATTATTATTGGTTCAGGAAACAAGTGGAGAAATGTGAGGAAAGTGATGGAAGTATATATGTAGTATAAAATTTCAACCTAATTTGAGAGTGATGAAAGTTCTAATTGGATATTATGTGTATTGAGAACATTCAAGTTCTTAAAAACTAATTGAAGATTAATGAATTTATGATAAATAAAACTCATTTTTTTAAAAAGAAAGGTCATACTCAATATGAGTATATTGAGTTAGATAAATTTTTTTACTTAGCAGTGAGACTCACTTTTGTACGTTGATGGTAACCATGAGAACGTGTTTAAATTTAGATTGCACCAAATAGAATTATAAATTGTATTTTCATTCCCCATTGAGAATTGATTGGAGAGATTTATATGAATCAATTTGTAGGTTTCATGTTGAAGGTTTCTATAGTATTGTGGTAACCTTTTATTTACACTTGTAGTTTAGTACAGTTATCTTGACACTGGTACTTAAGTTTTAACGGAATTTAAATCTCTTACAAAATTTCATCATATGGATGAAGTTTACTGTATTTATGTTCTTGACACTGGTACTTAAGTTTTAACGGAATTTAAATCTCTTACAAAATTTTATCATATGGATGAAGTTTACTGTATTTATGTAAAAGTCTGATGATAGGTTGTAATTCTAAGTTTGATATTGATGACACTATATTGGCTAAATATGAGAAGGAGTGTATTGAGACCGTTTTGAAATAGTTGTCTTTAATTTTAGAGACAAATGACACGTGTTTAGCAAATTGTATATTTTGTATTAAAAAAACTATTCTAGTCTTGTTTCTTTATCAAAAGAGCTGTATACCATTTCTAAAATATTTTTAACTGTGGAATTGCTACTTTGTTGATGCTTCTATGTCGAAAGGTGAGCATATGAGTCTTCATATACGTCTAAGGACTTCATAAGTGCACAAAAAAATATCCAGAGAACCATATCAAATACGATTAGGAGTTAGAAGTATGCTATAATGTATACTTGCCCTAATACTTTTCATGTCATGGATCTAGTCAGTAGGTATAGATGTTGTCCTTATAAAAAATATTGTGATACCCGAAGAGTGTTGCTGTCAGTTATTCTATTTGTTGTCAAAGGAATAACTTGTGATTAGAATAGATATGCAAATATCGACTAAATATGAGAGTTAGTCGAACACAAATAGTTATTAGACTTATGCAATCTTGCTATACGGAGTAGCAAGAAGCATATCTTGTTGTATATATCTTAACAGTTGAAGAAATTGTTTAGTATAGATATATTGTGCATTTAATGACATTAGTTGTGAATATGAGATCTATGATAGTTATGCAATTATCTCATGTGTTGAGAATCTCAAATATCATCATAGAACCAAACACTCGATGGTATTTCCGTGAGAGACATTATTAAAGAAATTGTCTTTACAATATATCTACGTAAATGAGGATCTGTAATCATCATACACTTATGATGTTTAGAGATATACTTTTTGGTAATGTTGATATCTAAAATTACGTAGAGTACGATACTTAATGTATCAGAACACTCTTGATTGAGTTTTATGTGCTCGTAGATGAACAATTTTGAGTTCATGTGTAATCTATTGTTGGGATTACGAGATAATAATATGCATGCACATATAAAGTATGTCGAACATGTTGAGGTTGGCTCACTCACACGAGCAATAGCCTTAGACATTTTGGAGTGTGTTGAGATGAAACATAGTGATCATGTTGTGTACATGATCTAGCTGCCCTAATGGGATATCAAGATGAGATTGCAACAAGTAATCGAAATGGATTTGGCTGATCCATTAAACTTGTTTAGTAGCCAATCGAATTCTCGATTTGAGATTGCTTGGAGGAAT
>CAIGRN010110285.1:0-12868 GCA_903798345.1 Fraxinus anomala | reverse complement strand
ATTATTCTTCTAACTTGCATTTATTTGTTGAATTCATCAACACATTCTTCATATTAACTTAGTTAAAATCATTGATTCCAAATTTCATTCATCTAGATAAAATAAGAGCCACACAATTATAGTACTTGGTAGAAATTAAATATCAATCTATGTGGGTTAAACATCTTAACTCCATTAATATATTACAAAACTTTATACCGTACACTTGCGTTATAATTACATTATATAAACTGCATAATAAGTTTTTGGCACTGTTGCCGGATATTGTTTTTTTTTTATTTTCACTAATATTATTACGAAGTAGCTTTAGTTTTAATTTAGATTTCTATACTTTTAAATACTTTGATTTGTTCTTGTTTCAGGTTTATGCAAAGATCAAGTAATCTCGAACTTCTTCCCATTGATCCTGAACGAGAACGTACTTTTCATTTTCTAAGTGGTTTACAAAGAAACGGACAAGAAACAATGGCAGCATAGGAAGAATAGGGAGTTAATCAAAATAATCAGCAATATGCTATAAGGGATTATGTCAGACTAGTTGTTAATGACAACTACTCTAGCTACTATTGCATGCTAGGCAATGGCTCCAAATAACTTCGAACTGAAGTTAGGATTGATACACATGGTGCAATGGAATCAATTTTAGGGAATCTCCAACAGATGATCCAAATGCTCATCTTAGTTTTTTTTCTCGAGAACTACGATACATTAAAATGAACAGCGTTATTGAAGACGCCATGAGACTCCATCTATTTTTGTTCTTCTTGAGGGATAAAGCCAAAGCATGGTTCCAATCATTGCCAAATTGATCCATTATAACTTGAGAGGGGTTAGCTCGAAAATTCCTGACCAAATTTTTCCCCCTTCCAAGGTGGCTCAATTGCAAATTGAAATTAGCTAGTTCAGACAAGTAGACTTTGAACCATTCTATGAGGCTTGGGAGGGATTCAAAGATCTACTTAAAAGACGCCCTCAGCATGGTTATCGAGATTAGATGCAAATAGAGATCTTCTACAATGGGTTGAAGGGTCAGACATGGATAGTAGCAAATGTTGCAGCATAGGGTACTTTAATGTATAAGACTACAGATTCTGCATATTCACTGCTGGATGAAATAGCCAGCAACAGCTATCAATGGCCAAATGAGCATTCAAATGCAAAGAAAGTTGTTGGTCTTTATGAGTTGGATCTCATTACAGCTTTAGCATTTCAGATGTCATCACTCACAACCCAAATAGCCATATTAATGTCACAGGGGACTTAATAGAAGACAATATCTATTATTGTTACTTCTAATCACACCAAGAATCTGAGATGAAGAATGAGCAAATCCAGTATGTAAGTTTCAGAAACTTCAATCAAAGCAGAAGCTAATCAACCAACCACTGCCATCCAAGGCTACGAACTCATGAGATCCTCTCTTATGGTAACAATACGATGTGCAGCAACCTCCACCTGGGCTCAATAATCAGAATTCTAAAGAAAAATCATCACTGGAAGACATTTTGGGAACCTTTATTTCTGATACTAGAGAAAGTTTTAACAAGTATGAATCATGACTAGACAATATTAAGACTTATATGACCAACATGGAGGCCACAATGAAAAAGCTAGCAACTGCAATAAATTCCCAATGAAAAAGGAAAGTTTCCTAGTGATACAAAGGTCAACCCAAGGGAGCAATTCAACGTAATCACATTAAAGAGTGGAAAAGTAGTTGAAAAGAGCAAGCCTAAAGAGACTGTAGTGCCCACTTCGGATCCCAAACATATTGATGAAAAGGTTGTTGAAGATAACAAGATTGAAGTAAAGACCACAAAGAAGGATTATAAGCCTAACTCAATTTTATTCCCAGATAACCCACTGATCTTGAAGCCACAACTGCCATATCCAAATAGGTTTTTAAAGAAGGAATTTGATGAGCAGTTTACAACATTCTTTGAAGTCTTCAAAAATATCTACATCAATATTCCTTTTGCAGATGCCTTGGCAGAAATGTCGAATTATGCCAAGTTCTTGAAGGAGGTGATATCAAAGAAGATGACGTTTGAGATAGTAAAATTGACAGAGGAGTACAACGCAATTCTCCAAATGAAGCTCCATTGAAAATTGAAGGAGGCAACTTTACAATTTCGTGCACAGTTGGTGAGTCTACCATTTATAAGGGACTATGTGATCTATGGGCTAGCATCGATATAATGTGTCTCTCCTTATTCAAGAAATTAGGACTTGGAAAAAGTGAATCAACTAGCATCATTCTGCAACTAGCTGACAAATCCATCACATATCCAAGAGATAGCATTGAAGATATATTGGTGAAGGTAGACAAATTTATCTTTTCAGAGGACTTTGTGATTTTGGACATAGAATAATATCAAGATTTATCATTAATTATTGATCGACATTCCTTGGCAACTGGAAGAGCTCTAATTGATGTCTGAGGAGGAAAATTGACATTGCGAGTTAATGAAAAGCAAGTAATGTTCAGCATCTATCAAGCTAGGAAATTCCTAGAAAAAGGCAACAGTTGCCACATGATCCAATCAATTGATGCAGTGGACAAAATTTCAAAAGAGAATTGTTCTATGACCCTTTAGAGCAGTACATGGCTACCAATTACTCAAAGATTTATACATTTACTATTGAAAGCTACACAAGGACCAAGGAAATAGTTGACTTCCTCTTAGCTCGTGAAAGATACTTACAAGAAGAAAAGAAGAGCTACATAGAAAATGCCTTTGAAACCTCTAAACATTGTTAAATTAAAAGAGGTTTTGAAGATTACACCAGAGTTGAAGTCGTCTCCTAATCCTCGTGGTCATACTTTATTGAAGAAAAATCCAAAGCCAAGAAAAAAGTGTCAAATCATGAAGGAAATGTCTTCTGAAGATCCAACTTAAGGCAGTTTGACATTGTCAAGCTAATGATATTAAAAACCCACTCTTGGGAGGCACCACAACCTTTCTATCTCTCTATCTCTTATCTTTAGGTATTAGTTTATATTTTTATTAGTAGTTTATTAATGAGTTTACTTTTCTTATAGGAAATTTCAAATTTGGAGAAGAAGCTAAAATCAACACCCATCAAATTCACCATCGCATCAGCATGACACCGATAGCAATGAAGACAACCGATATTTTCACTCAAGAAACTCCTCCTCCTTTTTCTTTAATTTCACATTGAGAACAATGTTTAGTTTAAGTTTGGGGGTGAAATTAATTTTTAAATTACTTAATTTTTTTAATTGTCTAATTGCTTAGTTGTTTTGTGTGAAATTTTTTTATTTTTGTGTTTTGTACGAGTGTTAAAAAAATTTAAATGCTTATGTGAGTTAGATAGTATTATCGACATTGATGCATATACTTGAAACAAGTGTTGGTTTATGAATTGTAATGGAGTTATGTGTTTTAGTTAAAATCTTTGCTTATTCATGTGAAACATGAAATTATATATGCACGTGAATTGATTATAGCATTGTACATGAATAGGTTGATTCATACTTATAGGTTGAAATAGAGAAATTAGATGCTCAATCACATAACCTATTATTCATTATACGTTTATAGCATAATTTGGGGTGTTCGGGTAGGTGAAAGAGATGATTTAGACTTGTGGTGATTCCATCCATGTTGAAAAATATATTGGTGTGGAGTGTTTTTTAACTTTCAAGTATTGAGCTATGACAATATCAAAATAAGCAAGGAGATGTGCAATTGTGACTAAATTGTGTTGGCTTAGATAACTAGTGGGTTTTATTCACTTGGCATAAGTTTGATTGTTGATGTACTAATAAATCGGGAGAATCACCACATGCATAAATTGTTGACATTACCGGTTAGATTAAACCAAATTTGAGAGGTGTAAGAAATTAGAAGTTTGAAATAAACTTTACAATGCACCTTGGGAAGAGAATAAAAGAAAAAAAGTTTGGGGTGTGTGAATCCCATAAGAGAATAAATAATATATTTGACTTTTAAGGTCAGGAATTGGATCAACTTGTGAATGTGTAGCATTACAATTAATTCTTCACACACACATACACCCCTCCCCCCACTTTGCATTGGATGAGTGAGAATTTTGCTTTGGCATTATAACTTTGAAGTAGTTTATAGACTTGATGTAATGTTTTAATGTTTTCAGTACCGAGCCGCAAAGGCAAGCCAACTAATTAAACCTATTTTAGGTGATTGTGTTTGTTAATCATCGTTGTGTGTCTTTAGTTTCCTTTTTTAATGCTTTCTCGAGGACTAGCAAAGAATTAAGTTTGAGGATGTTTGATAAGTGAGTTTTGTCCATTGTTTTAGTGCCACTTACACTTGATATTTTCATTGCCTTTGAGCAATTTAGAACATTTTGATGTGTTTGTTCGTGTTGTTCTATATGTAAGACAGATTGGTGTAAATAGTGAAAGTTGAGGCTTGAAGGAATCAAAGAGTAAAGGAGAAAAGCAATGGAAAGAAACAAGGTCAAAGTAGAAATAAAAGCCAAAAATCAATGGTCGAAAAGTGGGGCCGCAGCGCCATGGCTCGTTGGAAACAACAGGAAGGTTGGCGTCGCAGCGCCAGTGGAACTAGAGATCAATAGAGACATGGCGCTGCAGGGCAAGGAAGAAATACATCGTTGCACTGCCGACGAAAAAAACAATTTTGATTTTTTTTTGGACTCTTTTTTTGGCCAAGTCCGACCATAACTTTTCCAAGACTCCAAAATACTATAAATACAACCCTAAAGGCCAATATCAAGGTAAGAATTCAACGACACAAGAAGATAAGAAGCAAGGAACAAAGTAAGAAATCAAGATCAATACATCGAAGAATATTGAATCTCTCCAACAATAGTTTTTTCTCTTTTCTCCTTTATGTTGTTCTTGATAAATTTGATAGTTTTCATGTTTTCTATCATGAACTAAATTCCATATCTAAGTTTTGATGTAACTAAACTTGAGACCATGTTTTGATTTTATATTAGTTATTTCTTTCAATTTTTCCATTAAAGTTTATTTGTGTTGTTGGTTTAATTCTTTCAATTATCTTATCACTAATTGAATGATTTGATACTTTAAATTTCGGCACTCGAGAGAGAGAGAGAGAGAGAGAGAGAAATTTAGACAAAATCTTAGAATAACACAACCTAGAAAATTATAGGTTTCGAGAAAAAATATAATTCTTTTAAAGCATGTTTCACATAAGAATCACAAACTTGATAATTTCTAGATTTTAATTCTGAAGAGGGATATTGGAATTGAAATATATGTATAATTTTTACTCAGCACTCAAGAGAGATAGATGAGAGAGGGGGGGAGAGAGAGAGAGAGAGAGAGAGAGAGTAGAATTAAATTAGGATTCTAACTTATAAACTTGATAAAAATGATTAGAAATAATTATATAATTGAGAATCATATTTGATAGTTAGATGAAATCATAACTCTAGGCTTTCTCATCTTGATTATTCTTCTAACCTACATTTATTCGTAGAATTTATCACCACATTCATCACGTTAACTTAGTTAAAATTATTGATTCCAAATTTCATCCATCTAGATAAAATAAGAGCTACACAATTATTGTACTTGGTGGAAATTAAATATCAATCTCCGTGGGTTGACATGTTATCTCAATCATTATATTACAAAATTTGACATCGTACATTTGCAGTATAATTACATTATATATAACACCTAACAACAACACATACATACATATACCATTTTATCTTCTTTTTTTTTTTTCCAATACTCTTTCACTCTCTACATTTTATGTCACTACCAAAATTTGGTTGCACCAATAGTCTTTACGTCGTTTCTTGAACTCCCAATGTAGGAAACACAATTATCACTTATATACCCATTGAAGCATGCCCAATTAAGCCCCCGTTTGAGCCCCCATTAAATTCTATTTCATTNACATTTTATGTCACTACCAAAATTTGGTTGCACCAATAGTCTTTACGTCGTTTCTTGAACTCCCAATGTAGGAAACACAATTATCACTTATATACCCATTGAAGCATGCCCAATTAAGCCCCCGTTTGAGCCCCCATTAAATTCTATTTCATTCCATTAATTTTTTCTCTCTCTTCATCTCAACCACACATTTATCAAATAAAATAATATTACACAAAAATCTAAAACTTTTTCACTACACATTCTACCATCAATCACTATTCTACAAATTTTCAACCCCCAAAAATGGGGGCCAAATAGGGGCTAAATTAGAATAGCTTAATTATCCACTAGCTTGTCCAAATCACGTAGGAAGCAGTTTTCTTTTCCTTCCATAACACCACTAACCAGATCTCTTTTTATTTTGTATTGATTAAAACAAATCTCGTGAGGTCGAACGTGATCTACCTCAAGGCCAAAGGTCATCCATGATCCCCTACAAATTGCTATTTCCTTGGCTCAGTGTACATATAAGCCAGTGTTATAAATCAGAAGATCTACCCAACCCATATGGATAAGCTAAGATGGTCCAGTCGACCTATATTTTCCATGATCGAGGTCCAACCCGAGGCCCAAGTACCTATATTACAAAAATTCTCCATCCTAACCAATGTATGGCCAAGGACACTTCACCCACACTCTAAGTTGCGTAATCCTTATCAAACTCTATCTTGAGTATATTAACCCTTGTCGACTAAGAAAGCCTAATCCTTTCACAGCAAATATAATATGTTGAACAACTCGTAGGCCCATGGGACAATTTGTGCTACAAAATAGTCCTAACCCCCCCTCCACTTAGAAGTACATAGTCTCCTTGCCTTCTTTGCCCACGACGTCGCCATTGGTCCTTCTTCAACGACCAATGGATCATTGCCCAGACTCACCCAACAAGTGTAGTGCTAGCCACTTTGGTACAACTACCTTCATCAATAATCATACTATATACCTTGTTGTTGACGTGGCATCTCGTATGAAATATGTTCTTCCTTTGTTGTTCCAAGTCATCCACTTGATTTGAGCACTAAGAGCTCGCCTTGTAACCAATAGCTCTCCCTCTATGTACTCTACATTTTTACCATCACTAGCATCTTCCAATTCTAGCATGTCATCACATTCACCCTCACTATCACTCACTACTTCTCCATTATCGTGCAAGATCATCACCTTTTTATTTGGACATTGAGAAGCAATGTATTCCGATCCCAAGCACCTAAAGCACTTGATATCCCGATTCTAAGGGGTTTGGGAATTAGTCTTAGGTGCAGTTTTGCTAGCAACTTCCTCTCTTCCTTGTGAAAAGCTTAGTTCTACATTTTAAAACAGCCACATTACCTTTATTGCTGTCCCACTTCAGTTTCCAATAAGAGTTAGAACCCGATGAATATCTAGTTGTCCATTTCCTCTTCAATTGCCTTTTCAACTTCATAGCTAAATGTAGCATGTCTTCCAACTCCACATAATGCTGCAACTCTACCACATTAGCTATATTCCTATTCAAACCATTCAAAAATCAGGCCATGGTGGCTTCCCTATCCTCATCAACATTTGCTCTAATCATAGCCATCTCCATCTCATTGTAATAATCCTTCATACTCCTAGAACCTTGGTAAAGGCTTTGCAATTTTTAATGAAGCTCCCTATAATAATGATTATGCGTGAACCTCTTTCTCGTGATAGCATTCAATTCTTCACATGTATTAATAGACCTCTCACGGTTCCTCATCCTTGATGTTACTACATGATCCCACCAAATGATAACATGATCGGTAAATTCAAGCACCGTAATTTTAACATTCTTTTCCTTCGAGTAGTTGTGACAATAAATATCAATTCTACTTTCTTTTCCCACTCCAAGTATGCATCTAGATCACTCCTTCCTTTGAATGAAGGAATTGTCATTTTGATATTGCCTATACTTCTATCAACACCATCTCCAACAAGATCTCTACTCCTCATTTCATGCCTAACTCATCTATCTCTCATTCTTCCTAATTTGACATCCACCAATGCATCCTCATTAATGTCACTATCCACTTACCATTCACTAGTGAAATCCACTTGATGATCCTGCCTTTCTTACCTCCTTGCGTTAGGAATATCTCTAGGTTGTTCCCTATTTCTTACCTCCTTGCGTTAGGAATATCTCGAGGTTGTTCCCTACGTAAGTTAGCAAACAATGTGTCTTGCCAATCCAATGTATCTCTCACATTGTCAAACAACCTTTCAAATCATTGTATCACCTCATTTCGACATGTTGATTTGTCTATTATTCCTACTTGAAGTAGAGTCGTCTCTATCCGGCATTCTAATTCTGATTTATGATTGACTCACATGTATGCACTTGTGTATCACTCAAATTGGCTTTTTCCCTCTATTAGTCTCACAATTCTTGTTTTTTTCCACTCAATGCTTTCTTACAAGTGCTTCAAATATCTAATTCGATCTCAATCAAAATTAATTCTTGTAGAGTTTCAAACAAAGACTAGAGTAAGAAAAAATGATTTTAGAATGACTCAAAAAGTAGGGATGGATGATGTGAATGGACACTAAGGAAATATTCAAGAATATGTTTCTTGAATTGGAATTGGACGCTCTTGAATCTAGAATTTTTTTTTTTTACTCAAAAAAATGATATTTTATGCTGCTGCTGACAATTTTTTTCCGACTTTTTTTTACTCGAAAATTCAACTAAATACCAGCAAAAGAAACAAAAACTGATTTGGATGTCAAATGAGAATACAAACAAGTTTTGGAATTTTTTTTCTTAGGATTGGAGACTAAAAAATGAAGAACAAAAGATTCAAACAAAAGGAAAAAATAAATAGGACATAACCTTGATTTTTGAAACCTGACTTTAATACCAACTGATGTGAATTCACGTAGCAATGGTAGCTAAAAAATCCATACAAGATTGATTCAACTCAAGATAGCCAAGAAATCAATATTTAAACTTGATTAAAAAATATTGAATCAAGGAACCAACACAATCGTTGATAATATGTTGACCCCGTGATTACAAGAATCAAGAATCACACTCGATTTGTTCGAACGCCACAAGAAATAATTTTAATAAGTTCACAATTAATTCAATGAAAAATGAGTAGAAAGTAATATACATTACAATAAAATCTCTCAAATTGTGTGTTTTACAATTAATAAAATGGGTCCTATTTATATGAAACACATAAAACCTACTTAAAAACGAAATTAAGTCCCAAAAGATATTTAAAAAATGTACCATACAAGATTTTTAACTAAAATAGAAGATTACAAGAAATTTAAAAAATTCGCGGCCCAGATTGGACTATGTGGCCATATAGGTTTATTTCATGCAATCACATAGGCCAATAGTTTGCCCTCACTTTGGTCATGGTATGGTTGCATGTGGCCGCATTCATAGGTGGGCTATGCGGATAGCTTTACCGCTCAGCTCCCTCGTCTATTGCTTGCACCAAATTGATCAACTTCGTTTCATCTTCCAAGCTCAATATGAAATTTGTTCATTTGCTTGTTGTGATCAATATTTCGTCTGTCGTAGCTTGAGCAAGTAATACTGTAGCCTCCTTGACCTTCTTTGGCCTTTACCTCATTATTGATCCTTCCTCAACGACCAATGGATCCTTTCCGGGACTTGCCCTCGTATCCTGGATTACATCATTTAGTCCCCGTATCAGATGGGTTAAATTCAATAGAAATTTTCTCAAGTAGCATATATTCACTTGCAATTAGATCTCTAACAAAATATAATCTAGCATCAACGTGCTTTGCTGTTTCATGAAAAAACTGAATTCTTACATAAATGATTGCACTTTGACTGTCAAAATAAACTATTACGGAATAAGATAGTTCATTTATTTCATTTAACAAAACTTTAAGCCATAATGCTTCTTTTATGGCTTTAGTAGCAGCCAACCACTCAACTTCAGTTGTAGATAGGGCAACAATAGATTGAAGTTGGGATTTCCAACTCGCATAATTTCTACACGAAGTAAACATGTAAGCATTAGTAGACTTTCTATTGTCCCTATTACAAGTATAATCAGAATCTACAAAACCTTTAAGCACAACATCCCCTTTGCATGTTAAAACATAAACCCAAATTTGAAGATCCTTTTAAATATCTAAACAATCATTTCAATGCAGTCCAATGTTTAGGCCATGGTTGGCTATAAACATACTCAAGTTACTTATAGCGTGAGCAACATCAGGTCTAGTGTATACCATAGTGCATATTACCTAACCAACAACATTTGTAGCGGGCACATTTTCCTGACAAATTTTGATAACACTTTTTCAACATATGAATATTGTTTCAATATTAAAATCCATTTAGGTCTATTTCTAACAATGTCCATTCCTAAAATTCTTTTAACATGACGTAAGTCTTTTATTTCAAATTCATTACTTCAAAACATTTTAATCTTATTTATGTTAGTCATGTTGTAACCAATTAACAACATATCATCACTATAAGACAAGAGATAAACACTCACACTATTTTCAACATTCTTTTTAAAGTACAAACAATGATCAAATGTACTACTAACAAAACCAACAGAGGTAACAAAACTGTCAAATCTTTTGTACCATTTTCTAAATAATTGTTTTAGCTCATATAAAAATCTTTTTAGCAAGAAAATATGTTCAAATTTCTTTTTATCTATAAGTCCCTGAGATTGATTCATATATATCATGTCATCAAGGTCTCATGTAAAAATGATGTTTTAACATCCATTTGTTCAAATTCAAAATCATAATGAGCATGTAAAGCAAGAATTATTCAAATGTAGTATACTTCTCGATAGGAGAGAAAATTCCATTATAATCAACAACTTGTTTTTATGTAAAGCTTTTTGTTACAAGTTTAGCCTTAAATCTTAGAGGTTCTTTCTTAGAATTGTCCTCTCTAATACTCAAAATCCATTTGTAGTCCACATAGGCTTTTCCTACAACCCTGGGCACTAACACCCCAAGTCTGATTTTTCATCAAAGAGTTCATTTTCTCTTCCATATCAATCTACTAATTTTTAGATTGTTTACTATTCACAGCCTCATCATAAAACTTTGGCTCCTTAAAAGCTATAGGACATGACAGCAAGGAAAACAAAATCTCTATATATCTAGATGACTCTCTATCTCCCTCCTAGTTTTGTCTCTAGTCAATTGATAATATTTTGCCACTAGTTATTGAATTTCCTCTTCATTTTGAACTTGAATCTCACTTTACACAATCTCACTAGAATCAGAAGTAGCTTCTAATTCCCATTCTCCCTGATCATTTGTTTCAGAATTAGGTACAGAGCAAAGGTGCAAGTCCTTCCACCTAATCATTTATTTCGGAATCAGGTGCAGAGCCAAGCTCCACCTACAGCTTGGTCTTACAAGTTTCAATGTCCCCTAAGTCCCGTTATTTGCTACTCTAAAGAGCTTGCATTGACTATCGCATAGTATGTGTTGAAGAGCTTGCATTGACTATCGCGAACTCAACAACGCCACTAGGAAGGACCATTTTTACCTTTCTTTCATTGATCAGGTGATGAGAGGTTCGTGGGGACATCCATACTACTATTTTTTGGATATGTATTCGAGGTACAATCAGATTGTACCAAATGATAAGGAGAAGACTACCTTAACGTGCCCTTATTACACCTTTACGTACAGACATATTTCATTTGGTTTATGCAATGTTCAAACCATTTTTTTGCGTTGAACGATGTTCATCTTCTCTGACATGGTAAGACACATCATTGAGGTGCTCATGGATGATTTCTCACTCTTTCGGACTTCATTCAAGGAATGCCTATATCACATAGGATTAGTGTTGCAATGTTATGAGGATACTGACCTTGTGCTTAATTGGGAGAAGTATCGCTTTATGGTTCAGGAATGGATTGTGTTGGGACATTTGATATCAACTAGAGGTATTAAGATTGACAGGGCAAATAAATAGATAAATGAGTAACTATCTACACCAATTTTACTAAAGAAAATTAGAAGCTTTTTGGGACATCCAGGTTCTATCTTCGCTTCATCAAAGATTTCTCCAAAATCATGAAGGCCACAGTGATTGTACCACGAATACCTGTAAAAAAAACCAGTAGTATAAATGCCCTACGAGCCTCTCCAACAATCTAATTAATAAAAAGAAGGGGAAAATGGTCATTCCTAGTGGCATTGTTTAGTTTGAGATAGTCAATGCAAACTTTCCAACTCGTAACTCTGTGCGTAGGAATGAGGTCGTCATTTTCATTTGAAACCACATTGATTCTCACCTTTCTTTGGCACTATCTATACTGGACTAACACAATATCTATTGGATATGGACTAAATGATTTCCATATATCAAGAGCATCAAAATCTCATTTCTCACCATTCCTTGCATAGTCAGATTTAATTTACACTAATGCTCCGCTGAAGGCTTGCAATTCTCTTGCATTAAAATCTTGTGCATGCAAAGAGAAGGGTCGAACACTTTTATGTCAGAGATCATTTGATATCTTATAATCTCGAAGTACCCTAAAAAGTTGATATTCTTTTTCCTTGGTAAGAAAGTTCAAGATGATAATTGAAAATAAATTCTTCTCCATAGATAAGCTTACCGTAAGTGAATAAGCAACTATTTGAGCTCAAGTGTTGGAGTTTATTGAACAAATCATAAAGGCTTTTTAGGACCTTTAACAAGCTCTAACCTTGGTTGCTTGAAGGACGGTGACAAGGTTGCCAAGTATCTCAAACATTCTTGTGCTTCTTCATTTTCAGACGGAAAATATTGAGAGTGTACCAAGCAAACCTCAAACGGGTCTTAAGGACAATCAAACGTAAATGCCTTTATCACTACTTTGTCAACCACATCAACAAGGAAGCAAGAATCTGATTCATTTTGAAACTTGAATGCCTTAGAGACATTGATTATCAATTCTTCTTCAT
>CAIGRN010110266.1:0-14181 GCA_903798345.1 Fraxinus anomala | reverse complement strand
GGTGTCCCTTTCTGTGCTAAGAAGGGAAGAATCCCGTGAAACATTGTGTAGCACCTACAACTCATAATCACGTAAAATTTAAGCACTCCCAAGCATGCTCTAAGGCTAAAGATTCCTTGGTTGTGCTAGCTTTGGCCATTTAGTCCATTGTGGCACTCAACGGCGACACATCATGGTTTACTTTAGTTTATCTAAGTCTTTATAAACTATAGTCCCTACTAGAGTAAGAAAAATACTTTGATGACTAATTTGAATTTTTTTACAAATTTCGGTGATAATTAGTGATATTAACTCCGATATATAAGATTAATTTATTCTTCACTCATTTTCTTTATGAATCATGCTACATGTACAACATTAGATGACAACATTGATTGATAATATCGTATTTGGCATCATCATATTCATCCATTTAAAAAAATTGTTTTCTACATTACATGCTAGGATTTTGACAACACATTGGTTGACAAACAATGTTTTACACTTAGATTTATTTTTTCTTTATTTCTTCTGCAATCTATGGGCCAGTTTGGAAATGTATATTTATTTTTATTTTTTGTGTCCATTAATGCTTCCAAGAACACTTATGGCAGCATCTATGACTTGAATGCTAAATTAGATCTCACACTAATTCACTCATTAGCCTCATCTCCATTAGATTTCTTCCTCTGCTTCTATTAAGGCTCTGCTCAGAATTGAAAGAATTTTATCCTTTTTTGTTCAGTAATCTCAAACGATGCAGGAGAAAATAGGCATTCCAGCTTGTTTTTCATCTGGTGAGAAGCTAAAACATGATCCTACTGGTAAAACTTGGTCAGGACAGAATGTTTTCGAATCGGTATACCGGACTAAAATCACCAATCAGTGTCAACTAATCACAGTTACATGGTGCAAGAATTTGCTGCTCCATGGCCTATCTGTTTCAATAAAAGGGCATGAGGGAGAAAGACAGTATACATGTAAAGTTGAGATGAAGCCATGGTATTTTTGGAAGAAACAAGGGTCCAAAGGTTTAACAGTGGATGATAAGGCCGTCAGCATTTTTTGGGATCTTAAGGCTGCGAAGTTCAACGGCGAAATCAAGCCAAATTCCGAATACTATGTTGCCATTGTTTGTGATGAGGAAGTCGTACTACTTCTTGGAAATTTGAAAATGGAGGCTTATCGAAAGACGGGATGTAGGCCGGCGCTTATACCCAATTTTGATCTCAAGAAAAGAGCGTATTTTTGGTAAGAAAAAGTTTGTAACAAGGGTTAAATTCCATGATAAGGGTAACTTCCATGAGATATCCATTGAGTGCAAAAACCGAAATTCTTCAAATAGCGCAGATTCCGAAATGGAGATTAGTATTGATGGGCATTCATTGATTCATGCCAAGCACTTGCAGTGGAAATTTAGAGGCAATGAAGCAATTCATCTCAACAAAGTGAGAATTGAAGTGTATTGGGATGTCCATGATTGGCTTTTTGCCCCAGGTTTACGCCCCGGTTTGTTCATTTTCAAGCCAAATTTGCTGTCAACACCTCCTTCATCAATTTCAACATCACCATTGTCATCACAGGCAGAGAGTTCCAGCTCAATGGAGGGACTAAATGCATGTTCAGCATCTGATTTTTGCCTTTTCCTTTATGCCTGGAAAGTGGAATGAGAAAATCACAGGGGTCGAATGGAAATGAGATTTATAGCCACCTGAACCAATATAGAATGTGGGCTGTTGGGGTGGGTGTGGGGTGTAAACACATCACAAGAGGGAATAAGTGGGACCCAAAAGAGGGGTTGGAAGTTAGCAACAGCTGGTTTTAAACAAGTGGCATGATTGAAGTGGACAGATTGGATAACATACATAACCCAATAATTTCCCATCTGCGTTTTTGTCCTTATTTTTTCCTTTCTTTGTTGATCTGATCTTGATATAAGTGAAAAATTATATATATTTTCAAGATTGCATAAAAAGAAAAGTTCTACTACATTGTTTAATTTACATTTTTTTGTTATTATATTGAATTAAGGCTTTCATTAAGTACAAAACAGTCTCTCTATTTTTGTTACTACTTTCGAGCTGAAGCCAAACATTCTGTGAAGAAGTTCTTATTCTTTGCACGAGAGGCATCAGTTTCTTTTGCTGGTGCCTTCGTCAGAGCATGCACAGGAGGTGGAGTAGGCTTACCTGCAGAAAAGAAATGGTGGTGTAGGGGCTGATTCTTCGTAAGAGAGAGACGAGTCATTAATGAATTCCTGGTTCCTAAATGTTTCGAGTGAAATTATTGGCAAAAGCATTTTATATATAAAATTTTGTTTCAAACATCTGTTTAGCAATCATTTATTTTGATAGAAAAGGCAATGTTTTGTTTTGAAGGCAAAGGCTAGAAGTGCTTGTGTTACTTTGGATATGAATCGAAGAAAATATAATAAAATGAGAATATATGATAGCTTACCTGAAAATTGGTGAAACCTTCTTTACTGGTGCATTTTTTTGTATCATTCTGATATTTGTCCCCAATTGATGCAGTTACTTCAGTATAGGAAGTATTTTCTCCCAAATCCTCTGCTCTATTGGTGCTTGACCATCCCAAGAACCTATACTCAACAATGAAAATGAAGTGTTGAAGATGTAAATTCGACGTATAAAAAGTACTAAGTGTGTTCTTGATGAATATTATTGAGGAAATAATGTATTTTAAATAGTGATATGATAGGAAATATGTGGTTAAAAAATAAGTAAAAGTTATTGATGCAATGAAAAATATTATTTTATTGAACAATGTGTGATTGGAAATGAGTTTTGAAAGACTGCATTTTTAAAGAATGTGTGTCAAACATGGGTTAAATCTTTTCGAATGTGGATGACGGTTCAGAATAAGGTTCGTCTATCATTCTCAATAAAAAATCAGCATATTTTCGCTGAGACGCTTCCTATAGCTGTGGTTCAAAACTTCAAGGAAACTATTATCTCTATGATCTTGCATGACTACAATAAACATTGAGAAAATCGAGACTTTTCAGTTTGTAGTTCCTATAAATCCTGGCAGGGACTGAGCCTGGGGGACAAGTAAAAAAAATTGTATTGAGCTGATACTTAGAAGGAGAAAAAATTAGCTGTCAAAAACTAAATGGGCTTGGGGCGCTGCCCCTGAATCTTGGCGTTCTTGTGTATTATTGCTGTTAAGTTGAGTCCATATGGGGATTGAAGATGACGTATTTTCACATTGAGGCGAACATCTATAATTTTGCGTGTTTGTTGTGTCATTTTTCCTTACTGCGATTTTATTACTCTTGGTGGTATAGAATTAGGATTTTTAATTCTTAAAATAAAACATACATTTATCAAAATGAGTATTCATAGAATTGGGGGCTGAGCCGCCAATCAGAAATTGAACTACCTCTGCATCGTTAGTCACAGACAACTTGGGAAACAAATTCAAATTTTGTGTGTCTAATAGAATGCCAGCAAGTTATTTATAAGCAGATACTAAATCACAACGACAAATCACATGAGATAACCTCATCATACCCTTTAGCTCTATTAGAGTAAAAGTCTACAATGACAAATGAACGTAGCTCTCGCATTGAATAAACCACTATAAATCTGTGAGTTTGCTCTGCCTTTTTCTGGTTTTCGTTTTGCTTATTATTGCTCACTTAGTTGGTTTTAGGGCTTCATCACTAGTAAAGTTTAGTTGAGGAATCTGCAATACTACAACAAAACATAGCTGTTTGAAGGTCGAGATAGCACAATCTTGGTCTTTCTTCCCCACTCAAGATTTTCCCAATTTTGATCCCCTGCTCTTTCAAGAACTTTTCAATTCTTCACCCTTCAAATCTTTCCCATTGAACTGCCAATTATCCCAAAGATTCTTTTGCAAATTTCCTATCAATGCTGCACGTGGAAGAGGGTTGCAAGATTAAGTATATGCAGGATTTTTGAATCTCACTGGTTTTAGTATTCCTACGGAAACCCATAACTTGACAAGAAAGGGACACAAAAATATCAAAATCTTTTGAAAAAATTCCCATATAGAGGAAACGCCCTTTCAAATGATGAGGCAAAAACCCTTTCATTTGAAGCTATACTGAACTTAAAATTTCTTCAACATTTGCCGAGTAATGTGTTTTTGTAGCCTTTGAGAGGAGGCCTGCAATCACAACAATAGCGAGTGGAAGTCCTTTACAATTTCGAGCAATCTTCTTCCCGATTCGACTCCCATTCTTGTCATCTGGAAATGAACGTTTCACATCATCCCAAACCCCTGAATCCCATACATCATCCATTACAATTAGATACCTCCTACAATTTAGATTCCTATACAAATGTTGTTCTTCTACTTGTTCTTTGCACTCTTTAAGCATTTCCCCAGTCAAAATTCCTAGAATGCCTAGTAGGATTTCTTGCACATTATTGTCATACGATACTGTCACCCAAGCTCGAATATAAAAGTGATACATAATATATACATCATTGTAAACTTATCTAGCAAGAGTAGCCTTACCAATTCCGTCCTTTAGCTAGAGGTTTGTCGACTCTCTCCTAAGTACGTACCATGTTTGTTTCGTTCAATAAAATGTCACATTTAGTGGTTTATAAGATAAAGGCTAAATCAAATGCGCTCAAAGTACACAAAAAAATACTGATTTTTAAAGTACTCTTATTTTACTCTTAAAATACATATAACATACTTATTTAATTTTATTAATAAAAATTATTTAATTTAAAACTTATTTATTTGCACGTACTTGTTATGTTTAGCGAAACAGGTTTTCTCGGTGAGGATGAGAGTTATAGTGTATAGAACACTTCATACTCTAAAATGAGTATCTTCTTTCCATATTAGATACCCTTCTTTGAGTATAAAGATTTCAAGTCAAATTTGGTGCAGAATGTATAAAGCAACCGATTCAAATAGAAATAATTGTATGTACCAATATTAGACAGGACGAGATAGTATAACGAATAAAATAGTAACATAATATCTAGTTCTAGTCCATCGTCCTTATCAAACTTGTTATAAATTACATTTAGTTTGACAAATTTATAAATTAATTTAAAGAAAAATGATAGTGGATCTTAAGAAAAGTGTGCGTAATAAATAAATAGTAATTATAACTTATGAATGTTTGACTAAAATTAGTTTTCGATTTTAATTCAATTTGTAAACAATTTATAAATTGGTTGCCAAACTAAGTTTATAATGTTAGAAAAGCCCAAAGCTACTTTTGGGATGAAAAAAAATGCTTTAGAATATATTTGAATAATTTATTGAAAATATTTTATCTGATTAGAAAAGCTTTTAGGGTGAGTTTAATTGCAAGTATAAAACTTACATAAAAAAAATAAGTTTTAGACAATTGAATAAATTCTAAAGAAAATGTACAAGAGGTAGCTCTTCTATTAAAAAAAACAGAAGTTCTATCAAAGGGACCATTAATATTTCTATGACGATCCATTGGGCAAATTCATTTTTACTTTTTTTAAAGAAAAAAAATAGTAATCGAGAAAAAAATCCTCCTCTATCTTGTTTATGTACTCTTTCCATTGCACAAGGGGGCAAGTTTTGCCTATAAAAAAATAAAAATGATACGTTATCAAATTGAATATACAAATGAATCTCTATCTGTGATCCTTCAACACCTCCAAAATATACCAGTCCATCCAAGAATGTACAAGGAAAGTCAACTTAATAAACAAATTCATCAGAAATAATTGAAAAATCAAACAACCCTTTGAGCATGCCTTCGGGCCATTCACCATATAAAAAACATCATGGAAGAGTCGAACATTTTAATCTTAAATATTCTAATGTTGATCATAAAAATAAATAGGAAACCTGCCTGTTGGGAGTGGTTGACTTTTGATGCTGACATTTAAAGATAACCCTTCATTTCTATGCTGAAATGTCCATCTCCTCTATATAAAGCAGCCAAAATCAGCCATCTTGGCACATCTTTAACATCATATCATCGGTGGGATTTCATAACTTTCCATAATATTTCCCCCTGATTGTTTGGAACTCCCATAAGAGTTAATCAATGGCAATTCAAGGTTTTCTTGTCGTTTCGCTCCTGTTTTCCTGCTTGGCAGCCACTTCCTATGGTGAAGTAGCCTTCTCATCTCTTCAGGAAAATCTTATTCTCACCGCTTCACCAAAACTCGGACAAGGTAATATTCCTCCATCCCCCCTCCCTAGGCGCGTGCACACACAAACAACCAAATTCACGTGTACATGTACTCTAATTTAATCAAGATTGTATTTAGAACCGTTTGACTGGACTTTTGAAAAACCAAAACTTTGTGAGACTAAAATATTGCTTTTGAACCTATTTGGATAACTTTTTAAAAGTGTCTTGTCTGCTAGAAAATTTTTTAGAGGATACTTCATAAAACTCTTCTACAAGAGACAAAAGCTGAAACTCTGCCAAATGGGCCCTAAATCTAGTCATCACATAAGTGGAAAGCATTTATCAATAACAGGACGAAATCAAGCAAAAAATACAGAACTTTGGTAGGGAGACATAACACGTCACCTCGAGTTCTTTCAATTCAAAAGATAAACTTAGCTGGAAGCTGAAGAAAAAAATATGAATAATGTCAGAATGTAAATATCGTGATTAATCAGTCTAAGGTAATCTTTATTTCAAGAAAAATATTTATTGGCCTTGTCTATTAAGATACAACTCACAAGTACATGTTTACTCACATCTAAAATTATTTCTAAATTGCAGTACTGAAAGCTGGGGAAGACGATATAATAGTGACATGGTCATTCAACAAATCCCTAGCAGCTGGGACAGATTCAAGCTACAAGACAGTAAAGCTCAAGCTCTGTTACGCCCCTGTTAGCCAACAGGATCGAGCCTGGAGAAAAACTGAGGACCACTTAAACAAAGATAAGACCTGCCAACACAATATTGTTACTAAGCCATACAGTTCCTCTAACAACACCTTCACCTGGACAGTAGAGAGGGATGTGCCGACTGCTACATATTTTATCCGAGCATATGTTTATAACTCTGCAGACCATGAGGTAGCCTATGGCCAAACCACAGATACTCATAAGACCACCAACTTGTTCGATGTCCAGGCAATTACTGGACGCCATGTGTCGCTTGACATTGCCTCTATTTGCTTCTCTGCTTTCGCTGTCGTGTCTTTGTTCGGTTTCTTCTTCCTGGAAAAAAGAAAAGCCAAGATGTCCCAAGCAAAGTGATGCGGTCTCTTGAGTACCTTTTGGCAAAAACTACTCTAGGTTCTATCAGTACTTCGTAATAGTTGAGTTCTGTTTTCTCCATATATTATAATTTAACTAGAAGTCTCTAGTTGCATGTGAAATATCAATGTAAAAATGCTCTGTCTAATACAGAGCAGATGCTTTCAAGGACTCATAAACCTTCTTGTAATGATATATTACATTAACAAGTTGTGATAACCATATTAAGTTTTCTGCCCAGTCTCTTGTAGTCTTGCTTCATTATTCTTAATTCATTATCTAAGAATCTATTATTGACTTGATATATAAGATGATGCATAGCACTTTCCTAAAGTCAATGACGAGGATGTAGCAACTACTTAGTTGATCTAAATTTGCAGGATCCACAACAAATTGATTAAAATATATGGAGCTTTGACATGAAATAATGCTGTCATTATACATTTGTTTTATTTAATTCAGTTATACCTCACGTGTACTTGCAGAGACATAGAAAGGCTAGTAAAATGTAAGAAGGAGACAGATATCAACTCCATTTATGTCACGGTGAAGAAAATTCGCTCCTCTGTGATAACCGGAAATGTCATTTAGTAAAAAATGAAATAAAATAATAGGTAACTGAGAATTTTATTTCTTACTCCAGGATATTATTCTTAATAAAGGTGAGACGTACTAGTTATCTAACATCAGTACGACAATATGAATTAAATCATCATGTATTATATTATATGACATGGGTAACCTAGAATAGTTGACAACAATCTAGGCTTATACTTCAAAACTCAAAGCACAATGCTCTAAAGTTAATGCACATTAATTATATTTCTGGTATAGTTACAATAAAGCATTAAACGAATACGATGATATAATGCATTAACAAAATCAAGCGTGAGTGCAAAATAAAAGTGAAGACTGGCACAACATTTCAAAAACTTCTTCGCAATGGAATTGGGCTTAGTAAATAAGAATTTCCAATCTTTGTGTATCTTTCTGAATAAAAGTACACACCTCTAAAGCTAATGATGGTTATGTTGAACAATGAAAGTAGCAGATTACAAGCTTACACTCATTGGTACATCTAGCAACTAAAAACCATTTCCTGGCTCTCCATTCTATCCGCTCCATATAGTTGTAATCTGTCATCAAAAAGATTAACGCATCCAAAAGCATCAGTTCCCGGAGGGCACTCCAAGGCAGCTTCAAGTACCCAATGATGTATACCGTGGGAGTCAACTGAATGTCCACCTTTGTGGTCATGTCCAGCTAGACACGCCTTTACGCAATTGTATTGGTGAATCACGTACATCACTTCATCATAATTCCACAAGAGAGCTTCTTTAGTTGCTGCACCAGGATCTAAAGGTAGATGGCAACATACCACAACTTTCTGGTTAGAATTTGTTGCATCCTGAAGGACGTGATCCAACCATTCCAATTGTTCTTTCCCAACTGCTCCATTGAACATAAGGAATCTTCTCTCAAGCCCCACTAATCCATTTGGACTGTTTTTGTCTGAATTTGGATTCCTTTCCCGAAGAAAATTCAAGGCCTTCAATGTCTTTTCATGATCCTTTGGCCAACCAATAGCGCTTATATCATAGCCATCGAGGACTACAATTCGGTATTCTGGAATTGGAGAAAAATCATAGTAGGCAAGACCATCAATGCTAGGAATGTTCAGCATTTGAAGCAACTTTTCACGAGGGAGATTGTAGAGGCAGTGATTGCCAATCATGTGATATACAGGGCCATCGAAAACATTAAATTCATCAATGACCTTTTTAATAGCAGATAGAGATTGGTCTTTTGGACAGAAGCCATCAATAATGTCCCCAAAATTGATCACAAACTTTGGCTTTTGCTCATTCCATTTCTGGACTGCCCTTTGCAACACGAGAAGGCTATGTCGGTAATATCGAGGAACACCAAGGAATGAACGGCCATCGGGAATATCGGCATATTGGACATCCGATATCACGCCAAATGAAAATAGAGGCTGCTTACCTTGTGCATTCACCATTCCATTTGCGTAAGCCATAAATACCTACCAAAAATCCTATGACATGACAAGAATAATTTCAAATCAACTTTTAATTCCGACGTTGCAAGTCATCTTAATCAAGGGTACAAAAAACCCGATATTCAATTAACAGTAAATCAAAATCATCAGTGCATCAGTTTAACTCTTAGAACTTCAAAAGTATCCACATCCTGTTTTAAAAGCCCATATTAACCAATCTGATGAGAAAATAAAGGAAATAACAAAAGCCGACCTTGTGAAAAAAATTATAACTAAGAGTAAAGAAGCCATCTTATTTAGCTGATCAGAGAGAAATGTAGGCTCAAATGGAATCTGATATTGAAGGGTCGCTTAGATTGATTGAGGCCCAACTAATTTAATTCTCAGTTGTTCTAAATGGCCCTGTTTGTGCTAGAACAAGGATCGGGGATTCCAACAGGTAATTAGACCTGGTAACAGGAATTATCTACTGTACTCATCTCGATATTCTAGCATAAGGAAAGTTAAGAGAAACCAAAATGGCCTTTTGTCATATTTGTATCAATAGTACAGGTAGTAATAGCACAAATGGCTCTTAATTAGTGACAAACCATAACTATACTTCTATAAATACATGCCACAGCCCTGTAAACAGCAGCAACAGTGTGATCCTTGTCCATATGACCCTTAGTTATCAACTTTTGTTCAATGCCTGTCTCAATAATCAGAAACAAAGAAAGACCCTCAATCTCCATATTCTCCACAAAAACTACTATTTTGAGCCATATTATACAATACTTGTGAAGAGTATTTGATTTCTACCCAAATAAAGAAAAAGGAAAGAGCTTTCCTCTCCAATTTTTATGACCACATCCACAAATAAGCCCTGATTTTGTCCCAACCCTAACCATCCCCACCTCAGAATTTCTGAATACTCCAGTTCACAAATCTAAAATCTGACAATTACTGCATAATTAATAAGTTCACTCGATGATGTCTACAGCATCGGGCCAATTTCAACAAGAGAAGCAAACTACAGAACCTTAAAACAGCAAAGGGTGATCACCTAATTTCTTGACAAATATTTTCACATTTAAGGTTGAAGCAGAGTAAATTAACCGATTGTGGATATCATTAAAAACACTCTTCAATCAAACATCAAAATAAATAATAACCCACAAAACTAACGCATATAATACATGGATATCGATCAAGGGATCGATAAACTGTTACAGGAAATACGTAGACAGCAATGTCTCACATAAAAATATACGAGAATAATGATTTAATTTAGTTGGAGATAGGTTTATTACATACCCTTTTGGACAAATCCAAACCTCCAGCTTTTTGTGTCACTTTTTTACGTGTTCAGAGAATTATATAATTACAGGGTCTGTATTGTCGGAGTGGGGTACGACGTCGTACGATGTTCTCGGAGTCCGATTGTTAGGTACAATCGTCCACGTTTATTTTTTAAATTATATTCGAGATTTAATTGCAATAAGGGTCCTTACTATTTAGTTATGCTTGTATTTATATCTCTAACTTTTTTTATCGCGTTTTATTTTTTACTTTCAATTAATTGGAACATCTTTTTTCACGATGATTTATTCCAAATATTTTGCTAACCTCATTGAGATGAGGTCCATCTATTTTGTCAAACTTTTATATTTATTGTTTATTTTAAATTACGAGAGAAATTTTGGTTTTTTATGCTTTTCTAACAAAAATTGAGACAATTTGTGCAATTTCATAGAAGTTTGAAGACAAAAGTGTGATAGAAAAAAAAATCTAGGACACAAATGCAAAAATGAGCAAAGATTAAAAATATTTATTGCAAATAAAATATCGTGAATTTTATAAATTTTGGTGTTAACATATACTTAACAACCCTTGTTTGACATCTATTAACTCAAATCTCTATTATTATTATTTTTAAACTCATTTTCAATTACATGTTTACATAATAAAATATTTTGTACATACACTCAAAAAAATTTCTACTTTTAACCACATATTCTCAAAAAAAAAAATATTTCAAAACTTATTTTCCTAAAAAACATAAATAAAATTGAATGTCAAACGGGGGCTAATGGTTCAAACCTTGGACCCTCGCCGCAATCTTGTCCAATTCTGTAACATTTCAATCCTCAACCTTGGACTAATTAGCAAAATACGTCCTAGAAGACAATTTTTCCATTCTCTTACCATGAAACGTTTTTAAATAATGAAGGAAACATGTTCTTGAGTAACCTAAAAGGTAGATGTCCAAGACGAAAGTGATTTAAGTCATATTTAATCTTTATTTGATATGAAATTTTTTGATAGTTAGGAAAGTGGGAATCGATCGCCCCTATCACTTGTTGCCATAAGAAAATAGAGTCCATCCTACTTTTCATGTCCAATTATGTGTCGAGTAACTTGGTCTTGGAATATAAAATGATTAGGAAAGAAAGTTACGATACAACGTAAGTCCTTGGTTATTTGACGAATACGCTAGGTTAGATTGATTGTCCTCAGACCAGGAAGGGTTGCTAAAGGTTTTCAAGACATGAATTATATGTAATTAACTAATGTGAGCAAGTCATGTGGTCTATCCCCCGAGTCAATGGCCCGAGAACTAGAAAACAGTGTGTTTGAGGCACTTCGAGCATAAGAAACATGATAGTTACCTGTTTGGGATAAAGAGCTCGCTACTCATAGTTTCTTGATCTCTTCTTTGCTTAGGCCCACTGTACCTATGATTTTCAGGCTCAGGAACCTTTGACCCTCGTTGCAATCTTGTCCCAACACTGCTTGGTAGTCTGGAAAACACTTTCTTACCTTTCTCTGCATTGTTGTCCTGCACTACATAGATTTGAGGATTCTGGTGGTCTACTTATCTATACATTCGCTCAATTAATCATAATTTATCACGTTTAAAAGCACAAATAAGCGTGTCAAAACACATTTTCACTCAAATTCACTTTAAAAATGTAAGCTCTTTTTTTCTCGCATTATAAATTGTTATCCAATCTATTTTACCCAACACACCAAAAGCGTCGTCAGTCTTGCTTTGGAAATTTGGGTTTTACATTGAGCCCCTGTTTGACACCCATTTTAATTTCATTCTCATTCTTATTTATTTTTTTCTCATTTTTCATTTCAACCACATATTCTCCAAATAAAATAATATTACACACAAATCTAAAAATTTTCATCACTTTCCACCACGCATTCTTCCATCAATCACTGTTCCAAAAATTCTATTATCATTTTAGCCCGTCTGCAAGATTCTCCACCACACATTCACCAAATAAAATATTCTACACACAAACCAATAAAGTTACTTTACATTCTCCAAAAAATACTATTCATTACTCAATTTTTCTTCCAATAATGGAGGACAAACACACCCTAAGGGAATGAAAATTCTATTTATAAGCTTTTACAATATAAAAACTTCATATGCTAGTTTCTGTCGAACTTGTTGCCTTCTCATTTCATAGCATATTCTTAATTTCGAGAATGCAGCACTAATCAAGCTGCTTTGAGAGCCTCCACGCCTTTCATTGTTCGTTAATACAATTTATATTTCATCACCACCATTGTGGAGAATTTGGTCAATCAGCTTCTCCGGCAATCTTTTTGTAGCCTGCAAACAGAAGGCACAGAAGGCTCGGATTATAAGCCTTAAAATGCCACATTGATATAGAGATAAGCGGAAAAAGGATAATGTTAACCTGAAAATCTCGCATATGCAGAATTGGTTCGCAACCAACATCAGCTATCAGTTTTCCCTTTGGAGTCTCTAAACTGAACCGTGCAGCCTCGTAGTCTGAAAGGCTATCTTTGTCATGGGGCAAGCCATGGCAAACTTTGAGGAGCGAGCTAAGCGAGTTCATCTAATAGATCAAAAAGAAAATGAGAGAGAAGCACCAGAAAATACACAACTAAAAGAAAATTAGACTGCCATCTACTCATCAAGCATGTTCTGTATGCATTGGACAGACCTTTGCAGGCTCAAACTATTTGGTTCAAACCTAGGTAATAAGATCAAGAATAATAAAGAAGTCCACTGGCTCGTAATCAATGCCACCAAAAATCACATTCAGGAACGTTTTGCAGTCTGGCAAACCTTGCAAGCCTTAAAAATAGCACAAGGAATATTGTTACAAGTGGAAACTGACTTTTTTAAGAGACTAACATGTTGACTGTCAGGACAATAAAATTATTTCACAGAAACGAAAACTTCTCTACGTCTCCAGGGCAATTCCAGTCTACTTTCTTAACGATTCTATTAAATTTATGGCATTTGCTTACCCACTTCAATGCATTCCAAATATACAGAAGGAGGTAAAATTTAAGTGAATGTCTATATACAATGTCTGAAGGTGATAGTACGCATATAGAATATAAATGGCTGAAATCGATAGGTTTTATTCAAGTTTAAAACGGAAAAAAAAAAAAGTAAAAATAAAACAAAATAAAAAAGATGACATTCAAATACTGAGTGCTGATCGATGTAGTCGAAGGTTAAATAAAATAAAATTGGATATGGGATTAGCTAACCTTCATGTAAGGGCAGGATGCACAGCCACCATGAATAGAACACCCCTCTCCACTTGTAACTCCAGGTATAACAGGTATATTCAAGAACTCCGATGCTTCACCCAGAGACGAGTTTGGTGTTTTGGTCACCGACTCTGATGAAACTGGAAAGATAATCTCAACACTAACTTTTGCTCTCACTGAGGACTTCATAGAGCCTAATAAATTACGGACTGCTGTAACAATTGAAGTCACCATTCCTGATTCTGTTCCTAAAACAAACTGAAGATGGTCATCAATATTTCTATCTAAAGCCTCTTGTAACCTCTGTTTGATGAAGTCTAATATATTTTGGGTGGAACCTACTATCCCCATTCCCCTTCGCTTGGCTTCCATCGCTAAAGAGAACAGCTCACCGGGAACTTCAAAATGGGCAGTTAAGAATGCAT
>CAIGRN010110263.1:0-15911 GCA_903798345.1 Fraxinus anomala | reverse complement strand
CAAGAAATATTCTTAAATAAAGCCATTACAAAATTTGGCATGAAGGAAGCCAAATTGGTTAACGTTCCTCTTCCAGCCACATGAATCTTCAGCCTAATGTCCTAAAACTGAATCTGAATTTAAAGATATGAAGAACATTCCATATGCTAATGCCATAGGATCCGTTATGTTTTCTATGGTTACAATTAGGCATGATTTGGCATATTCTATCAGTTTTCTAAATAGGTTTATGTCTAATATGGGGAAACCTCATTGGACTGGGTTAAAGTGGTTATTGAGATGTATAGCGGGACCACTTAGAGTTGGTTTGGTGTTTAAGAAGGGATCTAGTCCATTAACATTCAAAGAGAATGTAGACTCTGATTTTGCTGAGGATAAAGATAAGAGAAAGTCTACTATCGCATATTTCTTTACTCTTGGTGATAATTGTATCACCTGAAAGTCACAACTTCAACCTATTGTCACGTTGACTAGTACATAGGTTGAGTATGTGGCAATACTTGAATCTATAAAAGAGTGTGTCTGGTTAAGAAGAATTTTGAGAGAGTTGAATTTTTTACATGAGACTCCTACTATTTTCACGAATAGCCAAAGTGGTTTACTTTTATGAAAAAATCCTGTTTATCATGAAATGTCTAAACATATTGAGGTGAAATATCATTTTATACGAGAGAAAATTGCATGTGGTGAGATTATATTTGAAAAAATTCATACTGATATGAATCCATCTGATATGAGAACCAAAATTTTGTCTTTAAATAAATTTAGAATTTGTCTATATTTATTACATATTGATACTGATTAATCTTTTGTAGGTACTTGGGCGATGATGTAGGGTAATGTTTCTCGTTTTATGCATTGTAGCAACTAGAGAGTGTGAGGGGTTTTAAGAACCAAGGTGAAGATAGTGGATTGTGGTTCTTCAAAACACGCTTTTATAAGTGAAATGGCGTTTTTCACTTAGTATGTTGATATTGGCCCATTAACTTTCACATGGATTTGTTTTTGTTTGGGGCTCTTTGGACAATTGGATGACATCTATGGCTGAGGATTGGGGTACTTATAACCGTTTAGTGCTACTGTACCATCACTTTTTACTTGGCCCTGATTCACTGGTTTTCATTTTTCTCCCGGTAGATGCGGTATTGTGGGTTTCTTAGAGAGTTTCATTCAGTTCTTGTGTTATATGCTATCTGCTGGTTTTGTATAGATTGTACAGGTCTGAGCCTTGATTGTTGTGTGATTATAGTGGTGATCTAAAGTGTTATAGGTTGTAAATCTGTATTTCTTGATAGGCTGTGAGGTCCCTACTTTTGGATAGATTAGACTGATTTGGGAGATCCGTTTGTGGATTGATGATCATTAGTGATAGTCTAGTTTCTGAGTCTTGGTTATAAACTCTTGTAAATCTCTCTCTTGGAAGGTTCTTGCATAGTGACGGGCTCGAGTTACCTCTGAGCCCCCCATATTGGGCTTTGCCAAGCTGGGTGAACATTTTTTGTGTTAATTTTCTTTCCTGCAGCTTGAGTTCTTGAGTGTGCATTTTCTGTTTGTTTAGTTTGGTTGTCATTATCCCAACAGTTGAATAGGGACAGAGGCTCAGGCGAGCAAAAGCAGCAACTAGTTTAGCCGTTCATCTTGAAAGAGTGGGTAATGGGTATTTCAAATGTGAAAAAGAGAGGAGAATCCAAGTCCGGGACTAGAAGGTGGAGGTCGGGAGGTGCGTGGAGGCACAGGCGATAAATTGAAATGGGAATTTCTGGCTGTCCCCGTTTGAAATGAAATGGATTGGGCATTTGGGTTGTGCCTAATTGCTTTGGCCGTCTGGGTATTGGGTTTAGCCTGGGCTGGGCATTACTTCTTTAATTATTCATAAAAAAAAAAAAATTGGTCAATTGGGTTGGGCCCAAAAGTTCAGGCCTGTGCCAGTACTGGACTTCACTGGACTCTGCCCCTGGCAGGATTGATCCAAAGAGTTCTAGCTCATTTGTTTCTTTTCAACCCAAAATTATTTTTAATGATTGTTCACAAGGCCTCATATTTTGAATTGTCGTCTCACTTAAGTTTTAGTTGCAAAAACTATGACTGCTCTTATGCTTTTGATTTTTACTCTCAGACCAAATCAAATTCTTGAATTGAACTAGGAAGTAGGTGGTTTTCGTAAGACAAGCATCGGAGGCTCAAAAGAAATCACTAAAGAAAGTTATGAATTGGTCAGGAATTAATCACAGAATTCGAGTGCAATTCATGAATAGCGTAAGAATAAGATCAAGATTATAGTAGTAGCTATTTATTTTGTAATTCTAAAATGAATTGTGTTACGTGCTCTTTTCTAGTGGATTTCTTTATGGTTTGGAGACCTATAGATTCCCCCTTGTATTGTAGTTTTACCATGCTAAATATGTCATTATCCTTTATTTACTGCTTCAATTAACTCAATGGACTCACTTTGTTAAATGTTCTGGTCATTAATAATATGTTGTGATTGATTATTTCGTGAATATTACAGTATTGGTTGAACTTTAAAACTCCAATTATTGGTAAACTTTAAACTCATATTGTGAAATTCAGACGATCAATTGTCATAACATTGGTCAAACAGTAAAACTCAAATTCAGTAACATGACTTTTTATTTGTACATTTTTTAAGTCTTATAGAATTTGAAATCTAAGACTTTAGATTAAGTTATACAACATTGAAAGTTTGTATGTACAATGTATTCAACTCCTAGGTTATGTGCTATCCAAAAGTCTGAACTTTACAAAAATGAATTGTGTTTTTGCTACAACTTTTCCACTAGTAGTTAATTATAGTTAACAATGACTCCACACTATATGAAAGACTTCTGGTTTTCAAGAGAGTAATTGAAAAATGTTTATGACCACATTTAATTTTGAAATTACCAGTATAATTGACTTGGTATATTGCTTGTTCACAAATAAATTCAAGTTAAATTATATAAATGCCTAGCAATTGCAAGTTGGTTTTGCAATTTTTAACTTGTTCATCAACTTACCAAACGAGATTGAAATACATTCCATCTATCTGTCTTGCAAAAAAAAAAAAATTGTTTTTTGTCACACATATGCCTGACAAAACAAAAGAAGTTACTCAAGAGTAAGACATGTTTGGCTAAGCTTAAAAGTTACTCTTTTTAAATACTTCAGGCTCAGCCTAATACTTAATAAGAAAAGTAGCATCTATTTCCTTTTCATGCATATGCTCATTCTCAATTGTTGAAGGCTTTGCAGGCTGCTAAATAATTGACAAGAAGATAATTTAGAACGTCTTATCAGTATGTTAAATATTTCTATCTTATATTTTAGTTTATTAATGGGATGAAAATAACAAGAGTTTTCGTCAATTTACACTTTATTAGTGCATATACCTCGCCCTCTGATGAACTAGTCGAGAATTTCCACTGTTATAACTGAGCTGCTGCCACTTCCAGACGCGTTTTTGCATTGATTCTCTGAATTGCTGCTCCTGGTGTCCTGCTTAAACAAAAAAAGAGGAGAATTTATATTAGTGCATTATTGCATTGTATTGAACTGCAACATAGGTTTATTTCGTCGTCCTGGCAACCCAAAAATAAGTTTTTTGATGACTGACCCGACTTTAAGATAAGCTTTCTTGAAAACTTTGATCTTGCGCATTCATTTGATCAAATCCATATTTGGCCTTGTTTCCTGAGCCGAGATCTCTCAGTCGTATCAGTTCGGGCAATATCACTGAATCGAGTTCTGGCCTGTCCTTTTTCCTCAATTCACAACATTTTAATGCTAGTTTTGCAAATGATGAAGCCTCCTCAACTGGCCAATCTTTCACCGTTTGATCAAGTATTTGTGCAAATTGTCCTTTTTCAATTGCCCTCTCAACGTGATATGTCAAACCCATTGCAGGTTTTGCAGTGATGATTTGCAACAACATCACACCAAATGAGTATATATCGGATTTTGTTCCTAACATCCCGGATTGTTGATACTCCGGATCGATGTAACAGAATGTGCCTGCTGCAGCCGTCATTCTATATTCAGTATCACTACCATCTAAAGAAGGTGGAACCAGCCTGCATAGGCCAACATCACTGATTTTGCTGACATAGTTTTTGTCTAAGAGAATATTGGCAGGTTTGAGGTCGCGATGCACGAAGGGTTCTGGCCTTGCCTGATGAAGGGAAAGCAGGGCAGTTGCGATTTCAGCAGCTATCCTAAAGCGGGTGGCCCATGGTATGGATGGAGTGCCATTCCTGCAGTAGAGTCTGTCTTCTAAGCTGCCATTTTCCATGTGCTCATATACAAGGCAACCATATTCAGGGCAGGCGCCCAAAAGGATAACCATATTTGGATGTCTCAGGCGACTCAACACCTCAACCTGCAGCGTGACATATCAAATAAACAGTAGATTAAAATTGACGTTCGGAGATGTTACATTTTGAGATTCTTCATTCTTATTTATCCATGTGAATTTATCCTTCGGACGAACATGATTATCCAGATTAACGTCAAAACTTATTTCTTATTTTGATTGTATGAGCGATGTTTTATCCTCTCTTCCAACTTCTGAAATTTTCTTTCAGAATCTTCTTGCATTTGAAAAGAAGTCAACAGTAAGCACAAGCTTCTCACAATCATAGAAAGTTTGTCTATTATCTTCTATCATGAACTAGGAAAAGTGCTTCAAATATGATGATAAAATTGGAAACTATCAACAAAGAAAAGTTCAAGTCTTTAGGTTAATAAATGTTATCTCAGTATTGGCCCATAAATAGCTTCCTTAAGCCCGCGTAGCATATACTAGCCTTAAGATAAGTATTGTCCTGATGCTTGAATCTCATTCTTCATTCACCAATAGTATGAGTGCATAAATAGAAGCGTTATTTGATTATCAGAATGTTACACAGAAAGGGCGGTGTTAAGATTTTGGGTTCCATCTTTAAAGATCAATTTTATTAAGATGAGTAATCAAATCCTTTATAAGTTGGCTTATGTTTACATCTTTATTCGATGTGGGATTCTATCCCTTAACATGCTCTCTCAAGATGGTGGCTCGTTTGAGCGGACCAATCTTTATTCGATGTGAGATTCTATCCTTTAACAAATGGCATGTCCTTATCTGAACAGAAATCATTGTTAATTCACTGGAAAACAAAGAGATGGCAAATTTCCTGTTTGACATGGGAAGTTAAATAAAGCTTGCCTGAAGTTCACAAACTTCACAAACCCATCGTTCTTTATAGTTCAATGCAGTAAACCTAACTGCAATTAATGACAATTTTCCAAATCTTATTTTAACGAGAGAGAGAGCCATACATGATACAACTAAATCTAAAACCACGAATTAAAAGGGAGGCATGGTGATATATGTAATTGCCATAATGAAATAATGGGTAATAAGTACCTCCCGGTGGAATTGTTTTTGACCTTGTGAGATTTCTGACCTCAAAACTTTAATTGCAACAGATGTGTGATCGAGAGTGGCTTTATAGACAGGTCCATATCCACCTTCACCTATTTTTTCTGAATCTGAGAAGTAATTAGTTGCAATTTCGATTTCTTCAATTGAGTATTTTCTGCATCTAATTTCATTGCGTGCTAGTGCATTGATGGCTTTCATTTTCTCTTCAGCTTCATGTTTGAACTTTATCTCTGCACGCTTTCGCTTCTCAGACTCCAATTCTGCTATGCGTTGCGCCTTTTGTGCTATTTCAACTGCAGCCTTACACTTTTGCTTCTCCCTCTCTACCATATCCATTGCAGCCTTTTGAGCATCCTTGACTTCTATTAACTTGCATGCCTCATCTGACGGCCATGGATCAACCTCCCTTACCTGCTAAAAACTATATGTTGTGAAAAGCGAAGATGATACTGAATTAATCCAATACCAAATTATTGGAAAAAATAAGAGATTATAGCTATAATATGAAGTAATTGATAACAAGAACACAAGAACAAAATAATTTGTAGAGAATGAAATTCTTTTTATAATATAGAGAAAGAATACAAGATTTTGTGTTTATGATTTGTCTAACTTAATCTAAAATACAATAAAGAGCTAAATATATATAGGGAACGATCCATGCCCTAGAAGTAGAGTTGTAGATAAAATAGAATGCCCAATAATTTCCTTATCTTGATCTCTTCAAGTCCAACACAAATTCCAACTCTCAATTGGACTTTCAAATAAAACTTCAACTAGGATTTGTCAAATAGCCTTTAAATAGGATTTAAAAAAAATCCAAATATAATTCATTTTAACGTGCACTTTAATTAAAATTCTCAATTATCTTCAACAACAATTTCAGGTCAGGCCCAAATTCTAACAATCATCACTTTGACACGAATTTCTCTGTAATGAACAAAACTTCAAATGAAAAATTCTTCACCTGGTAACGAATTTCACTACAAAGAATAAATTTAAACTCTTCAATGAAAGAACATAAACGAACTTCTCCATCAAAATTCTAACTCTCCACCTCTGCTACCCAACTATGGACAAAAGTAATTTAATGACCACCAAACAAGATTGAAACAAGTCATGTAATAGAATCACAATTGAATGCATCAAAGTAAGGATATAACACTTTTAACCGCATTCAACTTATCGACTAATAAGCAGAATTGTACATATGTGGAACCTTATGGCTAAAAATTGGTCTATTTCTAGTAACTGAATACAGTGACACCAGCGATAATGGTGGCAAGATGGATTTACCCATAACTTCTAAATTCATCTTAGATGTATTCCTCAAAGAAGACCCAAAATTAGACTCCAACAATACAGAATTCAACTTCAAATCCACCCGAATTCTTAAAATATGCTGACTGCTCAAAGATTTTGTATAACACTGCAAGATATATAAATTGTATTTTCAATGTCTCTTTAACAAAACACGGGCTCTTTTACTCAGGAATCCACCTTCAACATTATATATGTACCATTTTTGAATCAAGAGTACTTAAGGAGATAAGATTTCTCTTCAAATCTGGAACGTGTCTCACTACATCAAGTGTTCTAACCGTCCCATCAAACATCTTTATTCTGATCCAACCAATTTAGCTATCCAACAAGGTATATTATTACCGGTCATAACAACACCTTATGAATTTTCTTTATATGTTGAAAATAAATCTCGATTAAAAGTTATATGAAAAGTGCAAGATGTATAAAAAATTCAAGCTTCGTCAGGTTTAGAGTTGTAGTAAGACATTAGTAAAATATCTCCATCACTGTTAGGACTTTCTGCAATACTTACTTCCCTTGAAGTTTTCGATTCTTGATTTTCAATCAGTTTTGATTTATTCTGCAACTTATAACAACCATTTATCAAGTGCCCCATTTTCTTGCAATAATTACAAAATTTAGTTAGATTTTGACTTGTCCCTTGAACGACCACCATCAACAATGATGCCATCTCGACGACCCTCAGATGCAAAAAGATATTTCCTAATCACCTTTGAATATAGATCATCATAGACTTTTTCGATGGTGAGCGTATCACGATTATATAAAATCGTGTCTCTAAAAGGTATATATGAAGCGGACAATGAACACAATAAAATCAATCCCAAATCTTCTTAATCATATTTGACATCCAATGTCTCCAAATCAACGAATTTCCTTAAAATCAGTTTGGTGATCCTCAAGATATGTACATTCTGTCATACAATGAAAATATAAACGTTGCTTCAGATGAAATTTATTCGTAAGACTCTTCGTCATGCATAATTGTTACAGTTTTAACCATAATGCATCGACTAAATTCTCCTTCAAAATGTCTTGAAAAATATTATTTGAAAGATGAAGATGTAGGGCATTTCGATCTCTCCATTGTTTTTCCTCCATAGTCCAAGTTGTGGACATCTTGTCAAATCTCAACAACGCGTCATTTAAATCCATTTGAGCGATTAATGCTCGCATCTTTACTCGCCACAAAGAAAATCTTGTATTGCGATTTAATAGCGAAATATCATGCTTCATTGTTACTATCATGAAAGATCAAGTTGAGCTATTAACTTGATCAAAACCTCAATCTTCTCAAGAATTTCAACACCAAAAAGTGGTGATACATGTTTGCTATGAAAAGCGGAGATGATGCCATATTAATCCAATACCAAATTATTGGAGAAAATGAGATATTATAGTCACAATATGAATCGATTAATCACAAAAATACAAGAACAAAATATTTTATAGAAAATGGAGATGTTATTATAATATAAAGAATACAAATATTTTGTATTTATGATTTGTCCAACTTAATCTAAAATATAATGAAGAGCTAAATATATATAGGGAGCAATCTGAACCCTAAAGTAGAGTTGTAGATGAAATAGAATGCCCAAAAATTTCCTTATCATGATCACTTTAAGCAACACAAATTGTAACTCTAAATTGGGCTTCCAAATAGAATTTCAACGAGGTTTTGTCAAATAGACTTTGAATAGAATTTCAAAAAACATTACAAATAGAATTCCTCTTAACGTGCACTTTAATTAGAATTTCAATTATCTTCAACAAAGAATTCGGGTCACGCCCAAATTTTTACACTATAAGTGATTCATACACGCAACACAAGATTATTCATTTGCATATATGCAAATAAACTAATGCAGCATGGCTGCAATGGTACATTACCTTCTCACGAGCAGTTACTGTTTCTTTACAAGCTGCATTATACTTCATCTTGATTTGCTTCAAGTCCAGTTTCAATCTCCTCAATTCGTCCTCCAGTTCTCCCTATATATGCAAGTCATTAAACCTTTCCTAATACAGCTGTACATTAACAAGGGCTAAAAATATGAATATAAAATGCAATTTCTTGAAAAAGTAGAAAATACATGTATCAAAAATCAAGAGGTTAACTAAAATTCTGAAGTACACTTGGCTATACTGAAATTATTTAGTCAATCAAGCTAAAAACAGAGTTTAGGTATATGTTGATTCAACATCAAAGGCTCGTAGCACAAATTTGTTTACTGATGCTTATCTTTAAGCTTTAGCAAACACATCAAATTCTAATTTCCGATTGATATAGCTACCTCAATTTTCTTTTTAAACAAATTCATTTCAGGAGACTTATTCTTTGATCCAGCATGATCAATAAATTTGAGATGACTTGAAAGTATTGATGGAATGGCTAAAAGCATACAGTATCAACAAATTCAGACCCCCTATCATTTTTTTCTCATACAAATCATTGCAGTTTTGTACTTACCGCTTCTTGGGAGGAGGTGGAGCTCCTAGAAGCATCAAGAGTGCGGGAATTGTTTAGAAGTTCAAAGGAGATATCAGATGATTGGAAGCTTTGAAGATCTGAACAAAGAAATGATTCAGATGTCGAATGGGATAAACCCTGTTTAGATTGAACCCGAAGATTAAGATTAAAACCTGGCTTTTGGGGTGAAGAAATCTTGTTGCCTGGCTGCCCATTGGGTGGAGTCATGTGCATGAATTCACTGCTGCCAGTCACTGAACTATGCACGGATGCAAAGCTAGTAGTCTCTGAATGTTGAGGCAAAGAGCTTTTACAGCTGTAGAACCTTTCCCTTGGTGTCAGAGATTCACTGTTTTTGTCAGGTGGAGTCCCGATGCAGAAGTGTCTCTCCCTTGGGGTCGTCTGCAGATACTGTCTGTTACTATTCATAGAATTTGAAGGCAAAGCATTCTTGATCTCAGGATGCATGTCTTTAGGACTGTCCAAGGATCTTAAGTGGCTTCCTCCGTGCAAAGATGATATCTCTGAGGCAGCATTTCTCCAGCTCCCTTGCCTGAATGTTAGAAATCAGAAATGAAATACGAAATTATGAACAAATCACGCATGCTGGGAAAGTAGAGGAAATGTTTCAGAGCAATTTACCAAAATAAAATTACATAAGTCAGGTATGTCAAGTCTTTACCCAATTGAAAAAGGAACTGTGGATATCTCGACTTACTGGTGAAAATTTTCACAAGATGGGGTATCTGGTGAGCACCCTGAGTGAGGTGACTTCCTTGAACTGTTGAGCGTGAAGGGTTGACTGACTAATTTAAGTTTCAGTACTCTTTCCTTTGATATAGCATATACTGAACAGGTCTGAGGTGCAGATTTTCCTAAATAGCTGGCAACGTCTATATTTTTAAATGCCCTGATAACAGACGACAGAGATATTAAGAAATGTGTGAAAAGAGAAAACAAATAGGTCTTAGACCTCATCAGACACCATATAGGATATCCTAAAAAATGTATGCCTAAATCTAATATAGTGGATCAACAAAGCTATCTATGTTACTAGTTCCCATCTACTTGTGATCAAGTATATTGTCTCCCATGTGACCATTAATCTAGCCGGTTGAACTCTCTGCATGAAACTCCATAGAAAATTATATTTTAATGAAAAATCTGGTTTATGATACTTCTAAAATAACCAGCTGAGTTTGACAAAGAGGAGACAGATACAATGAAGAATACCTTGCTATTGCACTTCGGCTACAAGCTCCAAGGACAATGTCGGTTATAAAGTTGTCGCTGATATACAGGACAAGTGCATTTGCAACATCTACGGAATTGAGAATCACCTCCTTTGCACGAATCTAAATTCATTAAAATCGTGGAATTAAGCACAGGTAATCTATCTACATGGAAAAATTGACAAGTTTCATAGTATGTACTTTATATTCAATATCATCTGGTCTATTTAAATTTTTTTCTTAATACAAATGATCATCCAACCAAGCCAATTCGTATAAATTCACTTTTTAGCACTAATATTTAATCAAGAAATAAATTTAATCCCAAAAACTCCATTACGAGAACCTAATGAGCCTCGCAATGAGCAATAGAACTCTGCTGCTAAATAATTTTACTTGTAATTGGTACACATAAAGTAAGTTTGAAAGGTTCTGGAGTTACCCCCTTTCGAGCACAAAACCCGCGATAGGGAAGAAAGAAGTGTTGTTCAGTTTGAGTTGGCGCTCGACCTTCTTTAGGGACAACATCCTCTGCATTAGACCCAATTCAAATTAGAAAAAAGTTAATAGACTAAACAATATAAATATACACTTCAACAAGAGTTAATAAATCACAAAGATTCAACCCTTAATTAGGTAAAAATTGAAATGACATGGGCACATTAGAATCTAAATCCTTAAATACAATTAGAACAGGATTTTTGAACAGTATATAGAAATGCGAAGGCCTAAATCATTATCGATTACATATTGCTTCAAAGAACAAATCGTATAAACTATCCTTGAATCTCTTAACTGGCAACTTTTAGCCATTATAAATTAATTATCACCATCAAATGAAATATCAACGCATTGATCTTCAAATGAAGAAAGAACGAGATACCTACGGAGATGCAAATTTGGTTGGGTCATAACATGGACAAGGATAATTCGTTTATCCTTCAAATCTATATTATCGACGGCCCATTTGACGGCATATTGGCTGTTCTTATCTCTGTCAATTGCCACAGCGGTCGAGATTGTGTCCATGTTATATTATTTGAGAAAAGAGAAAGATGACCGTCTGGTATGCTAGGCGGCGCCACCAGCAAGGCGGTTGCTGGGTGGCTCTACGTGGGCAGCTCAGCCATGCACGGACGTAAGCCCGCACCTCAAATGAGCGTCGTACACAGGAAATGTTTTGACCATTCATTTTTGAGCTACGGTTTTATTCGAGGCAAATACAAACATTTCCGTGTTAAATGTTTCGTGAACCACTAAACTTTGAGTTATGTCATCACCTACACATCGAACTTTTAAACTTATCATATTGGCCCCAACCTAGAGTAGCTAGACAGGAAAATAAAATTAAGCCTTGTTCATACATAAACTTCTCTGCCGCTGAACTTCAATTCATTACTGTCCGTTACTCATCGGCTCAAATCTGTTAATTTACGTGTCTACGTGACAAATGAAAAGTGTAGCTAACCGGTTAAATCCTTACAAGTGTTAAATAATTTGCTAAATCGTCGACCACATCAGCATAATAAACACACCTTTGTCATTGTGAGTATACGTCTTTGAACATAACACAAAATGCAAACATGCCTTTCACTTTGATTAAACATAACGCAAATTGTTCAGAAAAGGGAAGAAAAAAATCATTTTCTTTTCCTGGAATTTCCCTTCTCGAAACCGAAATCCTAAATCCCCCAAAGTGAATCGATTCGACAATCGATAACCTGAGCCCAAAATCAACGTCCTTCCCGCCATTGTTGTAAAGAGCCCAACCCTAGCATGAAGAAGCGGCACTAATTCCGTATCTGTAATTCGAACAGATGAACAGACAACACGAAGGTAAATCTCAAACTTTTTCTGTTCTTTTTTGGGTACAAAGAATTCATAGATGTGCAAAAGATTAATAGATAAATTTCGTTTCCTATTTCTGAAAATTTTTTAGTTGCTTCAATAAGTATTTTCTTATTTGTCATTTCCCACTAAGATGTCTGTGTAATGGCCACACTTTGTTGTTCTCTATATATCTTTTGGCTTTTCTGTTATGAACATATGTTATCGTCCTCCATCATATGTTTTATGCCCTCAATCATATGTTTTTTTCATTTAGTTTTTGTTTACTTTGACTTTATTTTCTACCATTGTTATTTCTAAGGTGAAAGAGGAGTAATGTTTCATTAGCCAAAGTATAGTGGCTAATGTTGGCTAATGAAACATTTAACTCAGTGAAAGAGATACATTAAATGAATTTCTTACATTGTGTAGTAGAGTAGTAATATCGGTTACTTTTTTATAGCATCTATCTAATATACAATGTTAAAATTTGAACTTCATATATTGGCTGAATGTTGGTTTAAATTTTTACCATTTGTATGTACTCTTCATTAATGTGGTTCAATTGTATGACAGATTGTGAGAAAGATACAGACTTCTTAGAATCCGACCATGACTTCGAGTCCGAGAAAGATGACATCAAATATGATAGAAATGTAACCGATGGGATTCAAATTGGATCGGACAATCGTGAAAATGAAGTACATGAAGAACGAGAAGAGGGTAATGAGAACAAGTTGGATGAATTAGAACTACTGTCGTCAGAAGACCTACTCTCCTAATGTTCATCTTATGAGGATGGCAATTATCACTTTCCTGAATTCACTTTGATCAGGACATGACAAATCAGTTCTACAGCAGAGTTTCGGGAGGCGGGTACGAATGTACGGTGCACTGAATGGGTACAACGTAAAATTTAAGACAAACGAGGAAAGAAGAGTGCAAGGAATTTGTAAATTGGGCTGCAAATGGCGAATATGGGCTTTTTAATTGGATGTATTCGAGAGGTTGCAAGTAAAATCTTACACTTCGGAGCATATCTATAGTCAGGACCAATTTAATAGACACTGGAATTACATATTCTTGACACGTTGATATATTAAGCAATTAAAGGCGGACTCGGATGGGAAGACTGAGCTTATTTTGGTAACAGTGAAGGATCTCCGTATAGATATTAGTAGAAATGTAGCATGGAAGGTGCAGAGATACGCTTAAGAACTTTTATTAGGGAATTTGCAATAGCAGTTTAGGTGATTGAGGTCTTATGCAGCCGAGGTACTCTGTACAAAAATTTGTTCGACAGTCATTATTACATTACATGATCAGATATTTCAAGGGATCTACATATGCTTCAATTATTGTAAGATGAGTTTTAGAGATGATTGCAAGAAGGTAGTAGATGTTGGCGGTTGTCACTTAAGGGGTTATTTCTGAGGGATCATGTTAACTGTCGTTGGTATTGCCACTATGACTGCGTCTATCCCATTGCCTATGCAATTGTTCAAAAAGAAAACAACAAATTGGCGATGGTTCTTGACCTATCTTTCAGAGGATATTGGGATTGGAGATGGAAGAGGTTGGACTCTAATGATCGACGGACAGTAGAGGCTACAAAATGTGACAAATGAGTTGTTCCCTGAGGCCAAGCATAGGTTCTGTGTACGACAAATGTACACGAACTTCTTTAATACTGGGTTCAAAAGTAAAATTCTGAAGAATTACTTATGGCGTACTGCCAAAATCGACCACTATTGCTGACTGTCAACATTGGATGCAACAAATTCGTCAACTTAGTAAGGAGGCATACAAATGACTTATGGAGAGACACCCACAAGAATGGAGTAGATCACATTTCTCAGTTCAATCGAAGAGTGACATTTTACTTAACAATATATACGAAGTGTACAACAAGACATTGTGGTCTGATAAGAAAAGATGATTATGTCGCTGTTAACTTCACAAAAATTGACCATGAATAGGATTCGAAAGTATCGAGACACGATGATGAGGTGTATAGGATGTTTGTGTTCAAAGATTAGTAAGAAATTGCACAAGATTGCTGATAAATCGCGTGAATGCACATTACACTTTTCTAGTGGTTCGAAATGGCAAGTTGAATGCAACTTTGGGACATATGTTGTCGATCTACAGGACAGAACTTGTGCACGTAGAGAATGGGAACTTACAGGCATACCTTGATTGCATGCAACGGTAATAATTAGAGAATGCAGAAATGATCTAGAAGACTTCGTTCACAATTGCTACACGATTGAGACGTATATGGGGTGCTGCGATAGTATCATGTATCCAATTAAAGGTATGCAGTTATAGCCACAATTGGATATGGTTGATATCACTCCACCGCCATGGACTGTACCGCGAAAAGGCAAGAGACAGATAAATCGAAGAAAAGGAACAATGAAGATGTGATAGTGCATTCACAAAAGAAGACCTATATTCGGAGAAAAGGGCAACTAAGATGACATGCACATTATGCGGACATTAGGGTCACAACAAGTGATACCACTCTAGGTCGAATGCATCGGATTCTGTGAGTACGATCTTATCTTCTTTGACGTGATAATTCGATTAATGTAATATAACTTATTTTTTGTCAATATGATTGGTTTGAAGGAACACATTGTGATATAGCGGTCGACGAACAAGTTAGTAGATGTTTGATTCAGTTTTGCAAATGTTCTTCGTCATATTTTTTGGATAATGTGAATAAGATGAAAATGTGATGTATGCATCATGCAGGGTAAAATGTTGTCAAACAGGGGACAACGAGCATTGAAGGACCACAACCCTAGGAACGAACAAACTTTCCATTTCATTCAAACCTCGATGGTGTCTCGTGAAGCGCGGTCAAGCAGTCTGAAATCTAGTCCAGTAGCAACAATGTGCAAGCAGTCGGTTCATGTTGATGTTCCAACCGATGATGTGAACTTTGACGACGTTGTGGATGACTTGAAAAACATGGTAGATGCGGAATCTGCCAATATGAGAGCTTCGAGGGTAGAAAAAAGACGACACGCAAAGTAGAGTACAACAATAGGAACACATGTTTGAAGTCAATGTTTCTGTTTTTTTATGAAAACTGTGATGGGAGTTGCTGTCCTTTTTGCCTTCTCCATTGAATTACTTTTGTATGGAAGTGTAAATCTATAATGGAAGGATGAGAGGACTTGTGCTTAGTTTTGAATGATAACAACTACGCTGGTTTTTTTGGACATAACACTGTTTTTTTTCCTTTTCTTTTTCTTTTTTTTGGAACAAAATTTGAATTATGATTTTGTCCAGTGTAAATGATTTGGCCCGTTTATTTCTAATTAAAATCTAATTTTATTCTTAAGTCAAAGTTGACAATTAGTTTTAACCACACATTTTATGAGGTCCACAACTTTTCAACAACACATTTCATCAATCTTTATCAAAATCTACTAACAATCTGATTTTAATCTACAACAAACAGGGGCTTGGCATATAAATCCAAACATATTGTTACATATGGTTGATTTGGTATATATTTTGAAATCTCTTTGTGATCCTTTTTGTTTGATGTTGTGGAAGAGGTGATCATCATGGCATTAGTTCTCCTTGTCATGTTTTTTTTTTTTTTTCAAATGCTTTA
>CAIGRN010110260.1:0-11823 GCA_903798345.1 Fraxinus anomala | reverse complement strand
TTTTGTTTATTCTTTCGGTTCCTTATTTCCTTATTTTATTTTTTATTGTTTTCGTGAAAAATGAATTTCTACATCTTTTTTGATGTTCTCATGAAATTTTGTTATTTGTGCTACCTGAATTTTTATCAAATTAAACTAATGTTTATCTTTAATGGACTACAATGTATTTTTTCTATAAGAGTTCTATGAATACTAACATCTACTTGAGTTGTGCTTCAAAATGTGGGCGAGTAAGGAAATTGCTATGTTAAAAGGATAAATTATTGAAAATAGTGAAACGGGGATCAATACTTTATACGTGCTGGCTATTAATAAAAAAATAAACTTGCAATTTGTCTTTTGGGTTTTATAAGAAATTGAAGTGTACATTTTTTTGTTTTGTGGCCTTTTCTTTCGACGCTGTCTTTTTCAAATAAATTTCTCTAAAATTTACAAACACTTATTTTTAACACTAATCAACGAATGTGCAACTCACGTTTCCTTCATTAGTATTCATCAAAAGAGGCTTCCCTTTTGAAGCCATAATTGATTTTCCTTGATACNTACAAACACTTATTTTTAACACTAATCAACGAATGTGCAACTCACGTTTCCTTCATTAGTATTCATCAAAAGAGGCTTCCCTTTTGAAGCCATAATTGATTTTCCTTGATACCTAACATAATGCATCAGAGGATCCTTGAACAAGTATAGATTGATCTGAAAATCCTCAACAAAGTCGTCTATATGGTGGATACTAAAAAGGGGTGATGAATTTATTGTAAGATGGTTGAAACTAATAATTTTACGAGGGATTATTCGTCTTCCTTGTATAAATTGCAGGATGATACTCGAATGATTTCTATGATCTTGTATCTGTATAGAGCTTCCGTTCTTGGAGAAGCAATTAAGTATGCGAAGACTTTCTTCTATATGGACGACACTGAAAAAGGGATGATGAATTTGCTGAAGCTGACTATTTAATATAGTCCTTGCTTGAGCTAACACGAAATCCATCCGGTTGAGTGGCCGAAGATATAACATCCGAGAATGGCGACATTAGGTCAAGGCCATTGTCACACCAAGCCATCAAACGCACTCTGACCAACTCCATAGATGGAACCAGTAATAATAGTATTGATTAACTAACTTTTCGAAGAAACATATATATGATCGAGAGTTTTTAGGCATTTTAACTTAAAAGTTTTCATTGATTGAAGGGAAAATTGTAGCCGTGGTCCCAAACCTTTTCCTTTTTTATAAACTTTACCTCAACCTTCACTTTATGTCACCACGGGTCCCAAACTTTTGAGAAATTGGCACTAGAGATCCATCTGGACAGAAATAGTCCAAGTCACCGTTAGTCAACCTGAAAAATTGAAAAATGAGATATTTCGACCATTTTAAGTAGGGGTATTTCCGTTCATACAGTAATTTTCCTTTAAAAACAATATATAAAAGAAAAAAAAAACCATCATCTTCTTCAAACAACCCACCCCCACCCCACTCCCACTCCCACTCCCACTCCCACTCCCACCTTTCCCCAACACCAAAATCCTACCGCCCACCTGATTCTTTATTATTTATCAGATTTTGTGTATCTTCAAGAATATGGTATATGATATGATGGATGGTTTATCATATATAATACCCCATTTGGGTTCTTTAAATTCCAATATTTATTTTTAAGCTTAAAGGGAAAATGGGTCGAGAAGAAAACATGGATATGAGCTATTGTAGTGGTGGTGGTAACAGTGGCGGTGGAGATGGTGGTGGTAGTTCGAAAAAGGTGAAGCAAAGAAAAGTTACACAAAAGGGATTAGGTGTGGCTTAATTGAAAAAGATTAGATTGGAAGAACAACAAAAAAATGATGTAGCTTTACTAGCAGTTAATCTTTTGGTCAAATTAATTGTTTCGCCTTCTTCAAATTCAATCCCTTTAGACCCAACATCACCAAATGATCTTTCTTCGCCTAATTCTTCATATAATCTTGACCAATCAATCCCATATATTGAGTTTTTAGATCTGAATTTAGTTCAATTATCGAAGCATGTTTGAGTGGAGGGGAAACAGGTTTGGAGGATAGCAGTTGGTCTAAATTGTGGAATGGTGAGTACAGTGAGATTGGGGCGTAGATTAGGTTGTGGGAATTTGCCGGTTCCTTGAATGGTGGTGGCATTTGCGACGGCCACAATAACGGTGGACAGTAGGATTTTGGTGTTCAAAAGGGTGGGAGTGGGGTGGGTGAGTGGGGGTGGAGTGTTTGAAGAAGATGGTGATTTTTTATTTATTTATTGTTTTTAAAGAGAAATTACTAAATGAACTGAAATGTCCATCCTTAAAATGGTCAAAATATCTCATTTTTCAATTTTTCAAGTTGACTAACGGTGATTTAGACGGTTTCTGTCCAGATGGACCTCCGGTGCGAATTTCTCAAAGGCTTGAGATTTGTGGTGACACAAAGTGAAGGTTGAGATAAAGTCAGTAAAAAATGAAAAGGTTTGGGACTGTGGTTGCAATTTTCCCTTGATTTAAATAGAAGATAAGTACTATCAAGTTGATGTGGATTTGCAAACAAAATAGATAAGATTTCTTTAAAACCAAATTGTGAGAGAAAAGGAACTGGGCACCTTTAATGCAAGATGAAAGAAACGTCCCTTAATCTATGACACAGAACGTATAATTTGACAATGAACAAGATGAAGAACAAAAAGAAAGTGGGTTCAAGAAGAGAAAAATGGAGGACAAAAGAAATCAATTTTTATTCGAATAATGTTATTTGTCATTATGATATTGAATATCAGTCATGTGATAACTTATTATCCCTTACATTTATCTCTCTATCCCCTTCCCCTCTCTCTCATAAAATTTAATCGTTTAATTTCATTATTCTACATAAATTGTCACATCATCGATATTTTATCATTATAATGATAAATAATATTATTATTTTTATTCATATAACCAAGTGTTACATTGAATAAATCCCTCTATTTATACTTTATAAAAGCAAATAAACTAAGAAACTAAAAGGAAATCAAATTCTAATAAACTATAATTATATCAAAACTAATCTTATATAATCCAATTTAATCAAAACATATTTGGAATCAAACTTTACTTTTAAAATCATATTTAAATTATACTTCTATTTTTATTTTTATCCTTATCTTGATCTCCATCACGAGAACTTGAGGAAAAGTAAATATTAAATTAATTATTCATTGGTGTGAAAAATATAAATCAATTATTCATTGATGTGGTACGTATCTATAGTTGACAATGAGAGGACAAGGATGCAAAGTAAAAAGATAACACAACGTGACTAGGACAACCATATGAAGTGATATGGACCCTAATCTACAATATATGTGTGTGTGTGTGTCCTTTTTAGATAAGAATTAAAATTTAGATTTTAATTTAAGTTAAAATTAACAAATAATTTTAAACACACCACAATTTTTCAACCATACATTCTATTAATTTTTATTAAATTTACTAAAAGTCTTATTTTAATCCCCAACATTTGAATTATAAGTCTACCACAAATGTGACACTCCAGAAGATTGCAACTAATGTTGAGATGATCGAACTTTATCAGATAAGGTAGTGATTTGCTTTGAGGTTCTTATTTTTTAGCTTATCCTTAACAAACTCCCACAAGTGGAGCTCCCGATCTTGAACAATGAGGGTAAACTTGGTACTCAAGAAAGGCTTTGGTATGTGTCTATTAGCTGATTACTCGACTAAATATACGAGACTATAAATAACCTTATTGAAACATGAATGCAAAATAAAATGATAATCAAATGGCGATGTGTTTCATGCGGGAATGAAATATATGAATTAACAGTGACATTTAGGTTCGATATTGTCACAGAAGATAGTTGGACAATGCAAGAAGCACAACACGAATTTGTGCTAGATATTTTTAATCCATATAAACGTTGTCACATAAAAAATAAAACTTTTAAATTGCAAAATTAAAACCTTTTTAATTTTAACTCTTGACTTTAATTTCGAATTTAATAGAAAATTAAGTCTTCATTTTTTAGTGTAACTTATTTTGAATTGATTAATGTGGAGGATGAATGTGTCCCTATCAAAGGGAGTGATTTTTATGGTTTTGAACATGACTTGAAAATCAATTTAGAAAGAAATACTCCATGTACATTTTCATATTTTATTCTTAAAATTTTGGCAACTCGATATAGAATCTTTTTTTTTATCCCTTCGTAAACTTGTTCATAGAAGGAGAATAAATTGTAAATAAGAAGGATGTTATCTTGGAATAATGTAGTATCGAAGTACCCATACAATGAAGAAGTCGCACGATTTTAGAACAACGTTCTTAACGTAACTCCTTAATGCTTGCTCTCTACTCTATTTTTATGTTTATGTTATTTTAATTTGTCATGTTAATTGATAATTTATACACAAATCTCTGGTTTTTTCCCAAACAATAACCTCAATAGATCAAGAGGCAAGAGCACGGCATTCAACTTCGATAGACGCGTGATCAACTGTTTTACTTTTTAGAGCACCAAGCAATGGGGTTGTTGCCAATAAATAAGACATTGGAGGATGTTGTGGACCGATCATATGAAGTACCCACCCAGTCTACATCAATTTGAAAGCAATCGGGCAAAGTTCACAACTTTTGTGGCGAAGAGCACCATGATGAATGATGTGTTTTAAGCAGTGTTCAAAAATGCAATCATATGCTTCACATATATTAGCATGCGTTTGATTTTTTTTTCAAAATTCCTTGCATATTGGGTATAGGCGTAATTGAAAAACGTGTAGTTTGACCCTAACAATACCTAGGGGGGGAGGGGGTAAATATGTGTAATATGCGGAATTAAAAAATTTAAAGAATTAAATAGCAACAAGTCACTTTTAATTATTATCTATATAATTAAACATTCAAATCAATTTGTTCTAAGTTGAATTACCGCAATTTTTATATTAAAAAACAAACTGTAAAACAGTAAATCAAACACCGGAATGATCACGGTAAAACCCAACTGGGAAAAACTCTGAGCACTTTGCCAATCAATCCACTAGAAATAAATTTAACAACTTACAGTCTACTAGGCTAGACGACCTGTACTATCTGATCACCCGACTGCACTCCTTACAGCTCTCCGCGGATCCCGTGCTCTCCTGCACCAATTCTTAGCTTTTGTTGCCAAAGCCCTCCGTGGATTATGCTACCCTGCAACATTCCAAGCCTTGTAGATTCGTTTATCTCCCATGGATCACAAAGAACGACCCGTTCTTCACATACAGGAACTCCTGTCAATTTATTTCAATTTTCAGAACCCTGACTAGTGTAGAGGAAGTGGTGTTTGATATTTGGATTATAGAAACGATGTTTTTCTCACAAAACAATCACAATAGATGGAGGTTGAAAGATGAAATATGATAATTCTCTCACAGATGAAGCTCTCTCAATGTTCAACCAACTCAATTCACGTTCAAATGTGTTTTGGTATTTATAGGGAGGTTATAAAACGAATGGGCCAGAGACAAAGCCTTTAAAACGCGAAATAAAAATTTCTCGTATAAAGTTGTCGCTCGAGCGAGGAGGCAGCGACAGTCGAGCGACAGGTTGTCGCTCGAGCGAAGGAGGGGCGACGTCCAACAACGATGTTTCTGCTTTTGTAGCTCGAGCAACCTTTGGCGACAGTCCAGCGAAAATTCGCGCCGTTTTTCTCCTTGTTCCAAACTCGAAACCTTAGACCTACTAACTAACTTTTGAACAAATTGCACATTACTCCTTGAACTTTTACATCCTATCAAATTAAGTTCTTTTGTCCACAAAATTTGCCAATTACAAAATTAACTAAATCCTAACAAACACCCCCTTCAGCATTAGACCTACTAACTAACTTTTGAACTATTTGCATATTATTCCTTAAACTTTTACAACCTATACAATTAAGTCCTTTTGTCCACAGAATTTGCCAATTACAAAATCAACTAAAATCTAACAATGATAATGCGGCAAACCTATTTCGTTGACCATATATGCATGCTTAAACGCCAATATACAGACGTATTTGTGTTGAATTTAGCTTAGAAAAGCCTAACCCATTTTTATAACTTAAAAAAATAAATTGAGTCCAACAAATATCAAATTAACCCAAATCACTCAAACCAATGAATTATATATAACAATATGTATGGTTTCGATATTTAAAAAAAAAAATCAAAAATCATGACAAATTTTTCGTAGAGTTACAAATTATCTACGTCAAATTCGAGCCTCCTTTTTCTTTGGTCTTTCTATAGTTTTACTAGCAAGTGATGCTATTAAATAACAATCTTGAATTGTTGATAGTTGTGATGATGAAGACGATAACGATAATGTTAATAATGATATCATACCATCTATAAAAGATAATAGAAATCCTGGAATTGAAATAAGGGAGCTTGATAAAAATTATTTTACATAGGATGATATAGAAGATGACTTGGATGAAGAGGAGTTTGAATTGAGATTCGATAAAGAGTTAGAAAATATTTAGGATTTTTTAAGTCGATGTTCGTGTCTAATGCAGGAATTAATTACCAAGTAATTGTAGTATTTATGATATTGAACAATATATATATATATATAAAAGTTCAAAACTCAGTGTGAAAGGAAAAATCCCACCCATGTTTCTCGTTGTTACTTTTTACCCTCGTAACAAACCAAAATTAGAAGGCACCATGGAGAAGGCAAATGTTGTACCATGACCAACAAATTTCATATATTTGCTTACAACAAAATCATTGTTCAGAAAGGGGTGGAGCGAAGAGGCAGGTCTAGGCCCAGGCCCCTGTGTCCAATTGATCCAGTCGAAAAGCTTGTGAAATAAAAAATAGAAACTCAATCTCGATTCACATAAAATACCGAGATGGGTCGAATAATTTGGGAGAAACTCCACAATTTTACATATTTAATCAAAATCAACCTGAAACAATGTAACATCATAGCTTTCAAAGAAAAACGAGAAACTCTAAATTAATCATAAATACATACTCTAGGAGACAATCTAGATAATTATAAAACTACTACTACTACTACTAATAAATAAATAAAACTATTATTTTCCACCAGAATAACAAATTCTTAATTTGATAGCATAAAGGATAGAATTTTGTCCAAAACCTAGAAGACTTGAGGGCTCCTGCCAATGAGTTCTATTGTGAGGCTCGTTTTGCATGGAAATATTACATTATTTATCAAATTTCGACCCGGTTGGCAAAATCTACATATTACAATGTTGAAATTTCAAAATAGTTTGTTTGGTAAATTTTTAAGTTTGGAACTTTTCTAAATCTCCTAAAATTCGTTTACGATAAAATCTTTATAAATGTTATTGGAAATACCTACATTTTAATAGATTTTAATGAGATCTATTAAATCTCATTAAGACACCTGAATTTATAAGTACTTTTAAAATTTATTAAAATCTCAAATTCTGATTCCACTTGTCCAAGAATGTTCATCTTTCAAGAGCATGGCGACCTCCTAATGGTACCACAAGTCGCCAACTACATAAAGGCTACCAAAGGGATAGTTGAAAACATGGTAAATCTACTAATGGACCAAACAAAGATATTCAAAGAAATAAAAAGAAACTAAAATCATTGTACTATTCAGTACGATGTGTTGTCTATTATGTACTTTCGACCATAGCCAAAGGCTTCTAATCCCACAAATAGATTCTACGGCTGTAACCAAATTTTCGTTAGCATGTAGCAAGAATGAATGCTAAATTCACAAGAATCAAAGGAAAAATCAAATCAATCTAAACCGTGTGTTGAGTAACGAATCTCCACGTTGCAAGATTGAGATAGTCTGAAAAATACATCCGATTCAATAAAATTTAGAACATAAAAAATACTTAAGAATGTAGAGAGTAGAGTTAAAGTAATTTTGTCTTCAAATATGTTTAATAAATTATTATCAAAATGTTGATTTTTCATAAGTAACTCTTAATTTCAATTTTCACCAATAAAAATTATTAAGAAACTTCTTTACTTATAAATAAATTTACTTAATCAACAGTTGTAAACTTAGGAAACATGCTTGATTATATGGCTACATAAAGTAGCTATGGCACGGGAAAAAATAAATCTAAATGAACTGAGTTAAGGTTCGTTTGTTATTACTTCAATATGGGAGAAAATTGTTATATGTCATCGGTGCTGGATTTTGATACCCAATAAATTTCGGGTGATGATATAAAATCGATGTTGGATAAGTATTATATCGACGTCTAAAATTGATAACCTGACCCTAAAATTATTTGGGGCCATTGGAAGCAGTCTAATTAATTAGAGTTGCTCATGGCCCAGTTCTTCACTTAGTGGATGGCTTATTTGGCACATTTATCGTCTTCTTGTTGGGTTGGCCTATTATTGTACCCTAAGTGATCCTATTATTGCTCATTCACGACTTTGTCATTTAAGTGTGTTTTGCCTTTTGTTTGAGAGAGAGAGACACAATTGTTTTCTCTTTATGTTTTATGCTTCCGCTTGTAGTTTGTCTCGCTCATCTTTTCATTGTTCTTCAGCCTTCGTGGCTCCTCCTTTGGGGCTGCAAAACAATTTCCCTTTATGTCCTAAGTGGGTACAATTGAAAGCAACCGAAGAGAGAAATAATTTGAAGGTTTTGGGTCGATCGATTTACTTAATCAACAGTTGTAAACTTAGTTAACATGCTTGATTATATGGCTACATAAAGTAGCTATGGCACGGGAAAAAATAAATCTAAATGAACAATTGAGTTAAGGTTCGTTTGTTATTACTTCAATATGGGAGAAAATTGTTATATGTCATCGGTGCTGAGTTTTGATACCCAATAAATTTCGGATGTTGATATAAAATCGATGTTGGATAAGTATTATATCGGCGCCTAAGATTGATGACCTGACCCTAAAATTATTCGGGGTCATTGGAAGCAGTCTAATTAATTAGAGTTGCTCATGGCCCAGTTCTTCACTTAGTGAATGGCTTATTTGGCACATTTATCGTCTTCTTGTTGGGTTGGCCCATTATTGTATCCTAAGTGATCCTATTATTGCTCATTCACGACTGTCATTTAAGTGTGTTTTGCCTTTTGTTTGAGAGAGAGAGAGAGACAGTTGTTTTCTCTTAATGTTTTGTGCTTCCGCTTGTAGTTTGTCTCGCTCATCTTCTCATTGTTCTTCAGCCTTCGTGGCTCCTCCTTTGGGGTTGCAAAACACTTTCCCTTTATGTCCTAAGTGGGTACAATTGAAAGCAACCGAAGAGAGAAATAATTTGAAGGTTTTGGGTCGATCGATTGGGTGTCTATTTGGTTGGTAAATTGAGCCCGAAAAATCCATTATTGTTGTAATTTTGCTCCACAATTGGTATCAGAGCCACATTGGTGGTGGATTTCTAGCGAAAAACATAACCAAAACCAGTAGAATTGGAGTAGAATCCAGATACGAAATTCTATCCAGTTTCTTGAAAAATTCCGGACCTGCAAACGCGATTTTCGACTGAACAAGTGGCCGGTTGGACGAACGGAGACCACTGGTGGACTGTCTGGCGCGTGGGTTTGACGACGGTCGGCTGCGGCTGCACGTGGTTCTTCAACAAAGATGCATGTGGGTGCGTTGGTCGTTTTCAGGCGATGGTTTCTTCAGGCAGAATATTTCTAACGTGATTTTTAATGATTTTGTGTTGTTAGTTTTCTATTTCAAATTATATGGTAGAATTTGGATGATTTTTCCCTTTATGTCTGTGAGATTCTATCGTGGTTGGTTGATTCCCGCGGTTGCTGGAGAATTTAGGGCGAATAGTGGTGGCCATAAAGTAGCAAATTCGCATCTCTCGATATTTACGAACTCAGATTGGTCCACTCTGGTATATTGGATTAGCCCAATTTAAATTTCAGTATTAGCTCATGTGGGGTGACATTAGGATTGAGGTTACCGTGTGGGGTAACCATTGTTTGTGCTACAAATTTAGAAATTATTTGTTATATTTGAAGTGTTAAATTTTGATTGCAAGTTGGTAATTTTTTTTGGGCACTTTAACTGTTGTTTAGTTTCTGTATAAGATTGTATTGCGTGAAAATTTGAATTTTGTTGACATACTTTTATATTGCATTGATTATTTCGTTAGAACACCTAAACTTGACTCGTTTGAACATTCTCTTGATCTGAGATCTTGAGTTTCACGAAATTCTGAGAATCTAGAACGGTGTATATTGTTGCCTTATGATTACTTTGTGTGACATATTCGTGCATTTTTTTTTGTTTCGTTTTTCAAAATGTCTTCACATTTCGAAATTGAAATTTTCAATGGGAAACGGGATTTTTCAATTTGGCAACAAAAGATTAAGGGGATTTTAGTTTAATAAAATGTTTCAAAAGTCATAGATGGTAAATTTTCTACAAATTTAACAGAAGCACAAAAGGACACTTCAATTATTTTATACCCGTCTGATACCGTTTTGAGAAAAGTTGNTGGGAAAGGGGATTTCTCAATTTGGCAACAAAAGATGAAGGGGATTTTGGTTCAACAAAAAATTTCAAAAGTCATAGATGGCAAATTTCGTGAAAATTTTACAGAAGCACAAAAACAAGAATATGATGAACTTGCATACACTTCCATTATTTTACACCTGTCTGTTAATGTTTTGAGAAAAGTTGGAAAACTTGATTCTACAAAAGAAATTTGACAAAAGTTGGAGGACTTATATTTGCTTAAATATACTCCTAATAAATTGTTCTTGCGTGAAAGATTTTTCAGTTTTAAAATAGATCCTTTAAAGGATTTTGATGACAATCTAGATATTTTCAACAAACTTGTTCAAGATATCGTTAACTGTAATGAAAAAGTGTCTGAAACGTAAGGCCATTGTTTTTCTGAATCATATGCTTGACTCGGGGCATGTTTGGACCGAATTAAAATCTGATTTTAATCTAAGTCAAAGTCAAACAATCAATATTAACCACATCTCTTATGGGTCCAACATCTTTTCAACCACACGTTTCAAAAAATTACAATCCACTAAAAATTTAATTTTAATCCGCACCGAGCACCCTCTCATATATAGATGTTAAGAATGCAATTAAGTTTGGTAGAGACACTTTAACACTCGAGATTGTTATAGATTCCCTTAGGAGTAAGGAGATAGAGATTAAAGCTGAAAAAAAAAGAATAAGAGAAGTGGTGAGTTACATATGATGAGGAGTAGAATGAAGGTTAAGCAAATGTATTTGGGTAGAGCTCAAGACAATGCTGATTCGAGTAGTGAAGAGGGTGGTAAAAAGAAGGGAAAGAGATGGGACAAGTCTAGTATTAGACGATGTTACAGTTGTGCTAAGGTTGATCACTTTATTATGGATTGTCCCAAGAAGAAGGATAAGCATAAGGGTAAGATGAGAGACAAGGTGAATGTGGTTATAAGGTCGAGTGATGACCCTAGTTAGGTTTATTGAGAGTAAATCTAGTTACTGCATGTGCATCCGTGTGTAATCTTTAATGCATGTTTGTGATTACTTAATTCTATTGCATGGTTATATGTCCATTTCAATGTGTTTGATATTTGCATTTGCATGAATTTGAGAGCAATTTAATTACTTGATATAATTGTTTGTATGCATAGTGAGTTAAGATGCATTAGCAGTGTGTTGTATGTCTATTGGTGAGATAGAGTATAGATGCCTAGGAATACATTTGTGGTTTGCACTGGGGATATGGAATATGACATTTGGATTACTAGTTGAGGGGTGATCAAATGTTGGAATCATTTATCTGTGAAGAGACCCTGATCAAGTGGAGTGTGAGAGAGACACTTTTATCACTTCTAT
>CAIGRN010110253.1:0-10330 GCA_903798345.1 Fraxinus anomala | reverse complement strand
AACATTTATTGAATTATTGATTGAACAAGAATAAATTAATATAATCTGCACAAATATATGTATAATATTACCATAATCTAGGAACCAGATAGTTGATATACTTGATTATTTTATCCAATATCTGTAATCCATTTTTATAATCTATTTTTTTTTTTTTTTTTGATATTATAAGAATCTATAATCAAGACGAGTCCATCCAAATTAATCCACCATTTTTAACACCCTAAATCTATGAGAATATTTTTTACTTTTTGTTAAAAAATAATGTTGTTTGGCTAAAAATCGTTAACAATCGTGATAGTAAAAATAATAACTCTAGTGAAAATTTTGCGATAGGATGAATGTAGATATACGTACTATGATTGTTAATCTATCCGTCGTAGTAAATATTTTTGGAGATTGTTATTGTATAACTTCCATGAAAAATGCTCATCAAAATAATTTTTATATTAAACATCATGGTATACTTTTATCGTGACAGTAAAACATTCACTGATATTAACGACGACAAAGTTTTGAGTTACTAATAGTGGCGCCGTCGATCTACTAAACAAACATTCCCAATTGATTTTTATTTATTTATTTATTTTTAAGCATACCTAAACATTCTCTTGTGATTTTTGTGGTGGTGGTGAATAGTCGTAAAGTTTGTACACTACCTGGATCCTCATTAGTAAGATTGTGCCCACTTTATAATTGTTAAGATTGCCCTTCTCATTCTTCCTTGTTAGAATATTAATTATAATTATTTATTTATTTTTACTTTGGAGTTTTGGGGGGTGGGAGGGGTGAGGTTTCACAACGAAAAGTGTGTCCTCTAAAAGGATGCACATGATACACTTCAACGTTGAAACTAAAACATCACACCACATTGAGACATTAAGACTGAATAAAAGAAGGAAAGTTAAACTATGTCGAAACTCGAAAGTAAGGTCGATGAGGAATTTTCTGAAGGCGTGATAGGATTGAAGTACCTTTATTTTTCATTTCAATTATGCAATTGCTTACTTTTATAAAGAGATGGACTATTGTACCCTTCAAGTGTTATTGAAAGTGCATGAATGCAGTTACAATTAGACTCAACGGAAAGGACGAATTGCGCGCCAAATCCTAAGCAAAGGACGGGGTGCCAAAAATGAAAGAATGGGAACTCATTTCACACAAGGCCTTTAGCTTGAGAACTATTTGCAAATTTTCCAAAGTAAAAGGTCTTAAACTACCAACTCCTATACCAAAAATGACCTTGAGAATTGGAAAAAACACATGATCTATTAAACCTCTGATATTAACTGACTTCATAATTTATATGTATTGTTTATGTTAATTTTCTTTTCATTGTTTTGACTTCTAGAAAAAAATGCACACTTGATGTCTTGTTCGTGTATAATTTTAATTTCATACAAAAAAGAAAAAAAAAAGAAAAATGAGAGAATTTAAATTTTTTTTTTTATTTACAAAAGGGACCGACTCATGGAAGGCTCCGCTCAGACTATAAGGCCCATGAGCCAAAGGACCAAATCGAGCCGAATTTATGACATGAGCCAGCTCGAGTATCTAAGGGTCAAGCCGATCCACTGTTACATGTAGCTAGGCTTGTGAGCCATTGGCCCAAATTTAATTCGAATAATTGCACTTTAGTTTGATTTAATTAAAAATGTAGTTATTCGATTTTACAAAATTTAAATATACTTATTGAAATCCAAACACAGCATAGTCACCTCGAATGAAATTTATCCTCCACTAGTTATCACATCTCGCATCTAACAATGGCTCTTGTTGAAAAAGTCTGTTGAGATGCATAAAATAACTTATTTTTTTCATTTTATTTTTGAAAAATCAATAAATATGAAAGTGGGAGAAAAAAAATTTCCTCATTAGAAGCACAAAAAATTATTTTTTCATAAATTATAATCATATGCGAGTTATGAATTAATTGAAAGTTAAATATAAGAATTCGATGGGAAAAAGTTAAGAACATAAATACTAAAATGAACAAAATTTGAGAAACTTGTGCGCAATTAAATGGTGATGCAACAAATAAAAATGATGGTGTCAATATAATCACATGTAAAATATTGGAAATCTCGGTCATATATTGAATATAATTTGGGGAGAGAAATCTGTATATGTTAATAGATGAGATGAAAATGACATATAGCCACTATTTGGTGGGGATAAAAATAATATTTTTAGTTGATTTTAATAAAAGTTGATAAAATGTGCGGTTAAAAAGTTGCGAATCCCAAAAATAAGTGATTAAAATTAATTGTTAATTTAAAATTAGATTAAAATTTCCATCAAATAGGGGCTTAATATTCAATTTCATTTTCTTTTTCAAAAGTCTAATTATTATTATTATATTTTTTTTTGTTGCGATCACAAAATTTTAATAAAAGTTGATAAAATGTGCAATTAAAAGAGGATTGGGCCTAATTTCCCCCTTAGTCTCGACCAAGAAACCCAAGCCACCCCGAGCCAAAATGATTGTTTATCCTGTTTGACAATCATTATTTGAAAACTCATTTTTCTACATTTTTTATTTTTAATTATATATTAACAAAATAAAACACTCTGCACGTAAATTAAAAAGTTTTCCATACTTTTAACCACACATTTTCCTAAAAATCACTATTTAAAATATTATTTTTCCTAAATAATGGTTGTCAAATGAGGGATTAATTTTTATCCCGACCGAGGTACCGAATTATGGAGAATTGCATCATTAGTCCTCCACGTATGGGGTAGGTTACAATTTCATCCACAATCTTTAAACTTTGGCAGCTACTAAAGTAAATATTGATCATAATTCCATTTGAGTCCAACATTGGAAATGGCTATCCATCCTAAGCTTGAAAAATGAAATCATAAGAGACTAAACTAGTTGAGGTGGTTGAATTGGGCAACTGTTGCTTTTCAAATTGCTCTCTCGACAATAAAAATGACCATCACCATTTCTTTATTCAAATCGAGACACTGAAAATATTATTCACTGCTAAATCGTGCAATTTTTTGATTTCATTTTCAGTCTCAGAATGGATCTCCATTTTTATTGTAACTGTGATACATATTTACTGTATATTTTGCAAATATGATACGAACACGTTTGTCTAATAGAGAGAGTGCCGTTGGGTTCTTACACAACTGTCGGATAGTGGTGTGATGACCCTTTGGAAATCTTATGTGGCGATGGTTTCCGTGAAAAAAAAAAGCAATATCACACAAGTTAGCCCTGTTTGGCCTCCATTATTTTAAATTATAATTTTTAGAATAATATTTTTTTGAAGAATGCATGATTGAAAAAAAAAGAAAATTTTTAGTTTGTTTATAATATTATTTTATGGAAATTGTGTGGTTGAAAATAAGAGAGAAGAATAAATTTTTGGGATAATGAGGACCAAACATGGGCTTAAAGACTACGAACGAAATTGCCACCAATTGTACTGATTGAGAACCAATGACATAATTTTCTTGAATTGTATTGGGATTTTCGTGCTACCTGCTTGTACAGAAAATTTCTTGTCAGAAATTATAAAGATACTCACAAGGGAATGGATCCCATTTGTGTGTATTCTGGGATAAATTTAAATGTATCAAATATTTTACATAATGTCCCCCTAATAGGGGGCGTCAAGTGGCGAGTTTGTTAAAAATTTTGTCAAATATTTGGTGAGTGTAGCATGATCCGTGTATTGTGTATGGCTTCTGTTGTTTTTTTTTTTTTTCGTACAGGAGTTCTCTTGGGATTTTTTTCTTCTTTTTTGGGTCGTAGAAAATCACTTTCAAAACTTCCTATGGTTATCGTGTCACGCAAAGGTTAGAGCTGAATTTTTTTTTTTGGTCGAGTAACAACACTTTCGAAACTTCCTAGGGTTATCGTGTCACGCAAAGGTTAGAGCTGAATAATTCCTTTATCCAAAAAACTCAAAAGAATATATATACGAATAAACTGGTTCAAATCCAAAAAAGTCTATTCAGAAAAAAATATTTTATTGAATTTTCGAAATCAATTTCTCCGCAGATTTTTTGTCTTTCCCTAGTTCGCTCTGGCTCGAAAATCCTTGTCTCCATTGCCAATCTTTCAATCCCTTTGTCATTTACAATAAATACGTCTCGATTGTTGAGCCATTTACAACCACTAATAGTAGTAGTTGAACCACAGACCTGACTCAATACCGACTAATACTTTACAACAACCCAATCGGAATCGAATCGATTATGGCGCTGCCGGAGATGGAATCCATGGCGTCGGCGATCGGACTTTCGGTGCCGGTGCTCCGATTCTTGCTTTGCTTCGCTTCCACCATCCTGGTTAGTTTATTCCACCGGTTTGTACCAGGTGGACCTGTGGCGCGCCATCTTTTCGCCGCCACGACTGGAGCTGTTCTGTCGTATCTGTCATTTGGGTTTTCTTCGAATCTTCATTTTCTGGTGCCTATGTTCTTGGGCTACGCCTCGATGGTCCTGTGCCGGAAGTATTGTGGGATCATCACGTTCTTCGTGGCCTTTGGCTACCTCATTGGATGGTATTTGACTTTCTCTTTGGCCCTTCTCACAGTTTTCGATCTGTTGTTAAATTAAATTTTGCTCGAGAATTTGTTGTTTTTGTTTGATGTACATTTGTTTGGTTTCTGGAATTACTTTTGTTCCGTCTGTTGGATTTATTTAAGAAGTATGTTTTCTAGCATAAATTGGTGGTTGAATGCATCACACTTATGATTGAAGTACTGAGATTAAGAAACGGAAGACTGGAATTTGACACATCGTTTGATATGGGAAATGCTTATAGATTCTTTCTAATTCTGATGATGCAAATGTATTTGGCTTGAATATGCGTCGACCTTCCTTTTGATAAATATAGTTGCACGAATCTCTGTTATTTACTATTGTAACACATGCGATGTTTATTCTTTCCCTGGTTTTTGGTTCTACAAGGTGCCACAGAATTTGTGCTTGAGTATTGATTTACACGCTGATGGTTCTAACTTCAACTATAGGAAGATATTACAAATCGGAGCATTGGATAGTTTTTATTGTTGAAACTTCAAAAGCTGCAGTGGATGCAATTTTCATTGGAAAATAAGCAAATATAAAACAAGAACAGAACCATCTAACAAAACGATGAATTAGAAAGAACTGAGATATGCACTAGTGCTAACAAGAAAAATTGAGGTACGTGTACCAATACACAACACTAAATCCAAAACCAATGCTACAATATGATAACCTTGACCGGCAAACCAACATTCGGCTGTACTATTTTCAACTAAAATGAACTCGAACACTAAAATGTGTATATGATAATAGAATATTTCTAGGGAGTAATTTTTTTCCCGATGTGTTTTCAATAATTTCAAGGGGAATGTCTATTATATGCCCTTTTGGACGGCTTTTAAAAATTCTACATTTTTTTTGGCACGGATCGGTTTAAGTTAGATCAAACTTGTTTTGGATAGCTGAATATTAAAAAAGAACCAATCTGCTAAGAATCGCATTCTCTTCGGCGTGCAACTGCCTATGTGGTTGGTGGCGTTCAATCATCATAGTCAGCCATTAAGCAACCCGATTGGATGGTTTTGACTAGCCATATGGGCATCACATATTCATGATTTGTCCCTCTTCCTCCATGTCACGAGTGCACGATCCATCTCTTCTTGCCTCGTCATTGCTATTGCAGTTTTCATTAGGAAAACTTAAGGCTCCTTATATCTTCATGACAATGTTAAGTGCAAGTGCTCATCTGAATTGACGAATACGACCTTTGCATGCTTGGACAGTGCAGCGCGACCCTTATGGTGGTTAACATTAGATATAGCTTGGCGTGCCAATTATTAAGAAAACAAGGCAATTACTTGTACATAACATTTTTGAAAACTCTTTCTTTATGTGGGAATATCTCACTTATGCCTTCAAGAGAATTCATAAATATTTCACAACATTTATTACCTCATGTAATAGATGATCTTCCAATTCAACAACTCATCAATTAAGGATGCAATCTACTATTAACGTCCAACAAATATCCATAAAGAACAAATTTTACTTGGCATTGGATTATATTAGTCTGCCTAGATGCTCCAAGTTATTGCCTATATATTTGATGTACAGAACCATCAGACTGAAATTACATAATCGTTCGTAATCACTCATTTTGGAGATAATAGGATAGTATGCAATAAGTGAAAATTGGACCCTGTACCTTTTGCCGTGCTACAGATTTCTCACAATTTTATGAATTTGGGGTAACTGAAAAATTCATCCAGCTTTCATTCAACAGCTGCATGTGGTTTATCATGTTTTTCGGGATTTGGTTTTGTTGATAACAAACATTTTAATTTGCAGAGAGACATTTTTCATGAATTTTTGATATGTTTATTTTATATGGTCAATGCCTTTGTTTTATTAATTGTGGACGTATCATATATAGGAGACTATTTCTACACGATGATGTATCTGAAGTCTTATGCCATTTAAAACTAACTTCTGAATTGTTTACTTTTGGAATACACATGCAGCCATGTATACTACATGAGTGGCGATGCATGGAAGGAAGGAGGAATTGATGCTACAGGTTAGCACCATCTCAGTCACTTTCTTTGTTTGATTGTGCAAGTATTTTATCATTATTCAACGACACTTATTTATTGTTGTGGATTATTCTTTTAAGCCACGGTGATACACCAAGAAGAGAGATTTAAGCATTAGTTCTCTAAAATATGTATGCAACCATATATTCTTTACAAGTAATTCGATAAAGGATTTTCGGAAGAATTGGCATTTTCCCTGCCTTTCATAGGGTTCGAAATCCCTATTAAAGCTGATACTAATGTACATATAGTACTACTTGCATGGGTCTGCACAAAGCTAGTCCAGTCCAATTTTGTTCCTCATAGATATGCAAAATTTAAATTAAGGGCTGATGCCTCTATATATATATGTATTTATATGTATATATGATGCACAAATGTCTTCCTCCTATCCTTTGTTCTTTAGACCTTAAATAATAATGGCAGAAGTTCAGACAATAAATAGCGAGGTGTACGAGCAGATAACTTTTCGTGTTAGATATGACGGATTCAACTATTCACAAGTGTAGACTAGGCCTCTTTTTGTTATTGGAGACATTGGATTTACCTTTTTGCTATATTTAGTATTCTTGTCATGAACAAAACAAGAATTGAAGATAAGGTATTTAAGAAGCCTCAGAAGCTCGATGTCAATTGTCTATGAGTAGGCATCTCATTTTTTACAGCAGCGCCGCAACATTTTAATACTCTTCTGTGCCTGATACTACTGTAAATATTAATTTATCTGCATTTTCTTTAGTGACTCACCTTTTTATGATAAATTATGTTCAATGCGTTGAAAATATTTAGAACGCCTTCTTGTGATTGAATTCTCCAAAATCAATATTTTGAAACTGATTAAATTAAGATTGCAGGCTTATTTGTTATTTGGGGCGTGCATCCTGTCCATTATGGTATATGTCTAATGAGCAACTTGGATATTTAAAATGCAATACATCTAGCAAATATATATATATATATATTATAAGTCTTGAATAGCTTAAAGATTTGTTGACTTGTCAGCATGTTATTATCAAAAGAATACAACATTAAAATTCCATTTTGTTTGCTTTCACCGATCATGGTTGAATTTATTGAGTGAAAATTTCCTTTACTTTATTGAACCAGCAATTGTTTCATGATTTTGATTTTCTCAACTCACAGGAGCACTGATGGTGATAACTCTGAAAATCATTTCATGTGTCATTAATTATAATGATGGATTACTGAAAGAGGAAGATCTACGAGAGGCGCAAAAGAAAAACCGCTTGCTCAAGTTGCCATCACTAATTGAATATTTAGGTTATTGTCTCTGTTGTGGAAGTCACTTTGCTGGTCCAGTGTATGAGATGAAAGATTATCTTGAATGGACTGAGAGGAAAGGGGTATGTTATTTATGTTCTTGTTTTATGCTTCTGCCCTTGTTTTTTTCGTTTCCATTAAGTGGAGGCTGCTCGAATATTATTTTCTGCAGAATTGGAAACCTACAGAAGAGGGCTCGCCCCCCTCTCCCTATTGGCCAACTTTCAGGGCTGTTCTCCAAGCTGCTTTCTGTATGGGCTTGTATCTGTACCTTGTACCACACTATCCACTTTCCCGGTTTACAGAACCAGTGTATCAAGAGTGGGGGTTCTGGAAACGTCTGAGTTACCAGTATATGTCTGGCTTTACTGCTCGTTGGAAATATTATTTCATCTGGTCAATCTCAGAAGCTTCTATTATTATTTCTGGCCTGGGATTCAGTGGCTGGACAGATTCTAATCCACCCAAACCACGATGGGACCGTGCAAAGAATGTTGATATATTAGGTGTTGAGCTGGCCAAGAGTTCCGTTCAGTTACCACTTGTATGGAATATTCAAGTCAGCACCTGGCTTAGACACTGTGAGTTTATGTTTCCTCCAGAATTTCATGTTCTTTTGACTAACTGTGTTTGTAAAGGTAACCTATAAGCTCATCGGCGACGGACATATTTTATCTATGTGAATCAAACGCTATGCTAGAAATTGTACAGCACCAGAATAGATAGAGCTTTCTGCAGAAAGAACCTGCTTATAGGAAAAATAGAAATAGTCATACCTAAATATCTTAAGAAATGATCTATGGTAGATGTTGTATTAGAATATTAATACACGTGTTCACTTCCATGTACACACGTGCCTATATTTATGTAATTTATCTTTTACGCTGTAGTGTATATTTAAATTTGGTTACACGCTGATCTACATCTATTCTTCAAACCCTACTGATAAAGAAATCTGGATCAAACACATAAAAATTGCTCAAATACATCAACCTGCACTTGAATTAAATATCATGTCTGGAAGAGTGTCTTCTAGATCTGATTCATTGTCAGGTCAAGTTAATTTTTGGGCTTACAATCATGAAACAGCTGGCCCTTTAAAGATATATACTTGTGAGTTGCTGTGGAGTTAACAATGACTCATCTCCTCAATCTCTAAAAATGCATAATGGACTCAAAAATATCAACAACAATAATCTCTTTGACATACATCTTTTGATTAAGGACCCCACAAGCTAGAGTTTTATTGTTCTGGTGTAACTCTCCTAGCTTGTCCCCTTTCTGCTTGCCTTTTATTCGTGAAAATAAAAGCCTAATTGTTATGAGTTATGACAGTTTTCTTAGTAAATGTTGTAAATAGTTGTGTGATGTCCAATTGTAGGCTTCCAAAACTCTATGCAACTAGTGGGGGTTTTAGCATCCCTTAATGATAGGGATGTTACTTGTCTAGGAGTTACCTAATCTGTACTGGTGAATCACAATTGATTATTTATATTATGAATTCTATTTCTTATCTAATTAATCTCATTTCATTTAGATGTCTATGAGAGGCTCATTCAGAAGGGTAAGAAACCAGGGTTCTTCCAGTTGCTAGCTACCCAAACCGTCAGTGCAGTTTGGCATGTAAGTATAAATTCTAGCCTTCTGAAAGTTAAACAATGCTGTACTTTGACAGTACATTAAACATGTTTTGTTTTTTCTATGTACTATTTTTGTTAATTCTAGTTGGCACGTAATTCTTTTGGAAGCTAGTCAACAATTAAATTATTTTCATAATAATATCTTTTTTTTTGAGAATTAAAAATGCTAAAAATTTTATTGACATAGTATTAAAAATTAAAGCAGAAAGATAAATTAGCATTCATTGATTTGCCATGCGAAGCTCTCTTGTGCACGGGCTTGCGAATCATGTTTATATGACCCTGCCGTTTATCCTCAATATTAGCGCATTCATTTGCAGTCTTTCTGTTTCAGCGTTCAAAACTTCTTGGTTATTTCACATTATGCTTGTAATCTTTCTATTCGCAATCACCATTTTGACTCAATTATCAGATATTAAAGAAGGTAATGTATTATACTCTTTCACATTCATGCCTTTAAGCATGCCGATTTCTATGTTACTCCTTTTCTAGTTATATCATGGCTCATATTTCATGTAAATATATTTGTCATTGGATTCTAAGTGTATATCTGAGAGCATATTGTCACGGGACTAGTTTTCTTTCACTAGAATAACTAGACACCGAGCGGCCTTAACGCAAACAATTCCCGTCCCAACGAGAAAACGTTAAGTCAGCCTGTCGACGCTCACAAAATAATTCAACTTTGCTAGGCTAAATTAGGATAACTTTGAGTAGAGATTTTGGAAGTAAAGATAATATGAAGAACAAGTAAGTTTGGGGAATTTTCTCTTTGTATTCACAATAGCCCTCAACTTTCATGAATTTTCACATATCATTTACAAT
>CAIGRN010110250.1:0-15750 GCA_903798345.1 Fraxinus anomala | reverse complement strand
TTTTTTTTTTTTTTTTTTTTCGTTTAGAGAAGAAACTGTGACGTTCTTTAAAAGATCGATGTCCTAATAGATTGCAACTCATCCACGTAAACCCATCTTAGACCTCTGTAGCAAGAAAGATGAGTTGGTAAACTCGATCACCCAAAAAATTCACGATCCCCTTAGTTTGATAACATCTCAAAGATGATAAGTCATCTAAGCGTAGAAAATGCAAATAGACCATATCAATGAATACCATGTTGAGACAGCGAAAGTGTTTCTTGATCAGTCTATACTCCCATTTATTAACACAGAAACTGGGGTATGGAGTTGTTGCTTCAGTTTAATATCCTTCCCATTCCCTTTATGAAGGCAAGGAATATGCAAGAAATACTATTGATGACGTTTACTTCTGTGTCAGACTTTTGAAGAAGCTGATACAAAGCATGATGGGAAGATTGATAAAGAAGAATGGAGAATGTTAGTTTTGCGACATCCATCGCTCTTGAAGAATATGACCCTTCAATATCTCAAGTATGTACTAGAGTCAGCATACATTCATTTCTGTTATAGTCTCGAGAGTTGCACACTAAATATTCTGCTCTTTGACAAATTTAGATTCACTAGCTGCTCTTTATTTGAAACAGGGATATCACCACTACATTCCCGAGCTTTGTTTTTCACTCAAGAGTTGAGGATACCTAGTTCCCGGCTGTGATTTAGTTTGTTGTTGATGATGTTTTATATAAGGTTACTTTGGTTTTTCAACTGTTATCGTATTCAAGAATGCGGATATCTCGTGTGGTGTCATCAGTCGAATAGATTTACATTGTAGTAATTCTGCTGGTTTTGGAATGTTATTAATATATGCTATTCCTTATTTCAAGTACTTTTTTCAGTGGAAGTCTGTGCTGCTATGGGCCTTGTAGTGCTTGTTTTTATACCTCCGTCGATGGAAAGCTCAAACATAACCGTCATCAGGTGGCTGAAATTATTCCGCACCACTCGCCAGCGGCGGCCCTTTATCCAACTTCCATGCCTAACTCTTAATGCTGTAAACTTTTGTTGGGTAATTGGCGTAAAATTTTTCTAATCTCTGCCTCTATTTTGAAATATCTCCCCATTATTTCATTTTAGTAGAAACCCCTCCTAAATAAGCCCAAACCTTGCAAAATACCTCTTACCGTCCAATTCCGGCGTGAAATTCCCTGAAGAGGATCAAAATTGAAAAATGGAAAAATTGAAACTGTAGTCTCAAACCCTTCAATTTACCGAGAATTATACTCAACTTTTTATTTGTGCCACCCAACTTCAAACCTTTTAATTTCAGTTGCAACCGAAGGAGAAAATCTGTCAATTTCACCATTAGTTGACATGAAGAATTGTTTTCAACCATTTTTTTAACAAATTTTAAACGGATAAAATAATTAATTTATATTTTCTCAAATAAAATAATTAACAAAAATCCGCACCCCAAATCCAGTTTATGAAACGAACCATCTTGAGTGGCTTGTAGCTTCAAGAACCATTGGGCTGGGCGAGGCGCGGAGAAATCTACCAGCATAATGAGATGATCAAGAAACAAGCAAGTCGTATATTAACTACGAAACAGAACAAGTCAAAAAATAGTAAGCAGAGCAAGATCCATTCAACCATTCAATTAACCCATACACGAAAAACATTTAAAAACAGATAATATAGTATTGTTCCATCTAAAATACTCGAAAAATCAAAATGTTAACGCAAAGCAAAAAACACAGCTCTACTTAATCAACTTCTTCCATCTTGGAACCCTCAGCATCAGCATCTGCTTCCTCCAATGCTGGCATGTCAACATCAGCCTCACCAGCATCATCCTCATCAATGCTCAAACCAAGTTTAAGCATTCTGTGAATCCTGTTGCCGAAGGTGTTAGGCTCCTCGAGGCTGAATCCGGAAGTAAGCAGAGAAGTCTCAAAGAGCAACAGAACCAAGTCCTTCACTGACTTGTCGTTCTTGTCAGCGTCAGCCCTCTTCCTAAGCTCTTCCATGATGGAGTTCTCGGGATTGATTTCCATGGTCTTTTTGCTCGACATGTATCCCGACATGCTAGAGTCCCTCAGAGCTTGTGCCTTCATAATTCTCTCCATGTTAGCTGTCCACCCATATTCCCCAGTCACCAAACAGCAAGGTGAGTCGACAACACGGTCAGAGACAACAACCTTCTCAACCTTGTCCCCAAGAACGTCCTTAATCACCTTGCAAAGACCCTCAAACTTCTGTTTCAATTCTTCACTCTTTTTCTTTTCATCCTCACTCTCATCAAGCTTGAGACCTTCCTTAGTTGCAGAGATAAGCTTCTTGCCCTCAAATTCCTTCAACTGACCAACAGCATACTCATCAATAGCATCAACCATGTAGAGGACTTCATAACCCCTCTTCTTCAGCTTCTCGAGGAAGGGAGAATTCTCAACAGCCTTCTTGCTCTCGCCAGTGATGTAGTAGATGTCGTTCTGCCCTTCCTTCATCCTGGTCACATAATCCTTCAAGCTGGTCAGCTCATCACCACTCTTGGTGGAGTGATATCTAAGCAATTCAGCAATCTTAGTCTTGTTCTGGGAATCCTCATGTATTCCCAGCTTGAGGTTCTTCGAGAAAGCCTCATAGAACTTGTTGTAATCTTCTTTGTTCTCTGCAATCTCAAAGAAGAGTTCAATGCACTTCTTGACCAAGTTCTTGCGGATGACCTTCAAAATCTTGTTCTGTTGTAACATCTCACGGGAGATGTTGAGAGGCAAGTCCTCAGAGTCCACAATACCCTTCACAAAGCTCAAATACTCAGGAATCAACTCCTCACAGTTATCCATGATAAAGACACGTCGAACATAAAGCTTAATGTTGTTGGGCTTCTTCTTGGTGTCGAAGAGATCAAATGGAGCTCTCTTAGGAACAAAGAGAACTGCCTTAAACTCAAGCTGACCCTCAACTGAGAAGTGTTTCACAGCCAAGTGCTCCTCCCAATCATTGGTGAGGCTCTTGTAGAAAGCTGCATACTCCTCCTTTGTTATCTCCTCAGGTTTCCTCATCCAGATGGGTTTCTGCTTGTTCACCAAATTCCATTCATGAGACACTTCTTTGATTGTCTTCTTCTTCTTTTCAGCCTTCTCCTTCTCTTCATCAACTTCCTCAACCTTTCCTTCCTCATCTTTCTTGTCTTCCTCATCCTCATCATCAGAGATCTCCTTCTCAGTGGTCTTCTCAACCCAAAGAGAGATTGGGTAGCTAATGAACTCAGAGTGCTTCTTGACCAAATCCTTCAGCCTGCGCTCCTCAAGGTATTCAAGCTGGTCTTCTTTGAGGAAGAGAGTCATCTTGGTGCCCCTGCCAAGGCTTTCACCAGATGTGTCTCTAGTAATAGTGAATGAACCACCAGCTTGTGACTCCCACACATACTGCTCATCATCGTTGTGCTTTGTGGTGACCACTACCTTCTCAGCAACCAAGTACGCAGAATAGAACCCGACGCCAAACTGCCCAATCATACTGACATCAGCACCAGCAGCAATGGCTTCCATGAATTCCTTGGTTCCAGACCTTGCAATGGTACCGAGATTGTTCACCAAATCTGAAATTCCAAACAAAACTAGTTAGATACCCTGTAACATAATAATTAAATAATATGAAATAATTCGAGTTGACCTCTACTCACCAGCCTTGGTCATTCCAATACCACTGTCAATGATAGACAGTGTGTTATTGGTCTTGTCAGGGATGATGTGAATGAAAAGCTCTGGTTGAGCATCGAGCTTGCTCTTGTCAGTCAAACTTTCAAAACGGATCTTGTCAATAGCCTAAATGCAACATTCAAAAATCAAAGAGACAGAATTAGAATTTCACACTCAATAACCTTGAAGGGAATTCACGATAACTAAAGCTATTGCAATGAAATATTTATCTATACTGATTAAATATCAGATTTTTTTAATATGATATGAAGCAAACATCTTAATGGATGTTCATTATATTACATGTGTATAAACTATTTTCATCAATATCAATATTGTTACTGGTATTGTTAGGCCAGAGTAAGAAGAGGAACAAACACAATCAAATGGCTTTGCTTGTTACTGAATGATTTTACTAGTCATAACTACACTAAAACATATCTTTACAGTCTTATCTAGTTAGTACTTACTACTCAATAATAAAAGACGAAAAATAAAAATTGACATAAGGAATTATTGCAAACTGATTTGACGCATTGACGTTTCAGGTTAGAGGCTAGGATAACAGATTATTCACACGGCAGAACAAACTGTTACTCTATCCAGTTTCTACTTCTGTACTTTTTTTATACAAGTCCACAATATAGAAATTCATAACATACTTGGATAATGAACTAAATTATCAAATAATACACAAACAGTACAAATATTAAGCAATAATAGTTCAAACAAATCACACAAAGGGCGTCATGCGTAGCCTAATACGATGCAGGTAACATCTTCAATCTAATCTCCAAAATTAAAAGAACAATTGCTGCAAGTAACTAAATATGTTTAAAAAAAAAATCAACCGAACTCCAGGACCCGATGAAGATTAAAAGCAGTAATTCATTATTCAAACATAAATTGAGAACGTGGAACAGAAAACAGTAAAACAAAACCGATCTACCAAATAAAACTAGACAGTGAAACAGAGGTTTTACATCAGATGAGTTGCTGATGAGTTCCCGGAGAAAGATCTCCTTGTTGCTGTAGAAGGTGTTGATGATCAGACTCAACAGTTGGTTGATCTCAGCCTGGAAAGCAAACGTCTCTTGTTCAGCCATTGCAGATCTCTACTTTTTCCTCTCTAAAATTTGTAAATGAAAATTAAAAGACGCCGGAACTAGGGTTTACAGAGATCCAAAAGAAGGGGAAGCAGGAAGTGAATGTTTCGAAATGTTGGAGTGTTTATATAGATGGTTTATTTAGGGTTTCTAGATCCTTCTATTCGGACCTTTATTTTCACGAAATCACGCGCGGTTGTGCATTGAATTTTCTCTTTTGTGAGGTTAATTAATAAATAGATCGGACCCCACTACTGATTGGCCCCAACAGAAGTAAAAAAATAGCAAATGTTTACTAAAACAAATTGCAATTGTGGTACCAAGCATTTGTGTTCATTGGCATTTAAGTCCTAATCTTTTTAGCATTTGAGTTTTTAATCAAATGTCATTTTAAGTTTTAACCTATTAAGCTCGAAAAAAATATCAAATATCGAAAACAACAATTTGATTGCACCTTTAACCTAAAAAAATCGCCATTAATTTCATCTTTGATTCTATGATTTAAAGAAATTTCATAATTTTCTCTAAAACTTCATACTCTTGTCATTATTTGCATCCTTATAAATATAAGATTGTAACTACGTGAGCATTAATATTGTTACTAATTCACGATTTGGAGTATATACACGTCTTTCACCCAATCCATTCCAAATTTAAAGTTCTACACAATTTAGAGTTTCTTGGAATATGATACAGTTGCTAATTCACGATTTAGCGCGTATACATAATTAAAATTTCATTATTCGGTTTTGCCATAATATTTATGAAAGCCTTTCATTACTTATCTACAATGAAAGTTTGATTCCTATAATGCATCTTGATCTTTGACCTAGTTCTTATGCTGATGACCAATTCAAAATATGGTAAAAAGGATATATCTTGATTATATTTTATCTTTTCGGCGAGTTCACAAACAAGCCCAACAACCTTCTAATGTAAATAGTTATTCACAATCTAGATGAATTAAGTATCATCAACCTCTAAAATTGTATCCGGTCATTTAAGTTTTTATTCATCTCCAATAAAAATAAAAATAACGTGGTCATATAATTAAATTACACTTGAAATTAATTTTAAATAAATATCTATTATTGAGTCTACAAAAAGAGCACGTGGAACTAAAGGGATGAATTAGGGTTGAGCTCCCTTACTTTTTATGAGGTATGTTTATGGGATTTCTGAGCTTTTTAGATTCGTGATGAATTGTAAATACGGATCTTCACACGACAAAAATTCTCAATTTTGACGTTAAAATTGCATGATTTTCAAATGATTTGGAGATGAAATGTTAAGTGATTTGATGGTTTTACCCTCTAGTTGTCGGTTGTGTGAATGTCAAGTGTGATTTCAACTTCTAAATTTATGGTTTAAACACATTGGGACCTATATTCACATATTTAAATACGTTGTAAACTCAAAATCTCACTTTAAATATCAAAGACTAGCAACCACACCACGTGAAAGGTTAGATTTCATTGAAAATGAAAACGGGACAGGCTGGAACAGCCCTCCAAATTTGCAATGGGAATTTTCGAAGGTACAAAGGCAAGATAAAAATGTTATTGTTTACCATCTCGTTTTTTATTTAATTTTTTAATACTTTCTTTGAAAAATGGTTTCATTTAAAAATAATAAAATTAAAGTAAGAATCGATATGGGTACTATGTCCCATCCCAACAATGCGAAATGGGTTGAGAAATTTTGTCATTCCTACTAAATAATTTCATATAAATTGAAAATCATACCACTAAATGCAAAATGGACTGGAAAATTTCTCTCCAATGCAAAGTTGAATTGATACAAAAGATAAATATTGTATTGAATTCTATCAAAATTCAAAAGCTCCGACATATTGAGTATGTGTGAACAAAAAAATATCAATCCGTTAAACCAAATTTACACCACAATTAAGAAACCATTGAGTTTGGGTATACGTGATTTAGGTTTCGATAGTTAAAAACCGTTTGAAATCAAATTGAACCGTCTACCGAATCTTTTAAACAAAAAATATATTTTTATTTAAAATATATTGACTCTTTATGAAAATAATAATTTATTTTGAGAGTACTTTTCTTATCTAAAGAATCAACATTGCAAGTTTAAATTTATGGTTGAACCTCATATTAATTTATTGGTTTAAGCTTGTATTAAGAGAAATATATTAAAATTGATATGTTTTCTTCTCAAATATTTTCAACGTCAATGTTATAGTGGAATTTCAAATCAATATATTTATTTTTTCACTTCTTTAAAATATGTTATTTTTATGTTGTTAAAATTGTGGTTTAAAACCAAATCAAATAGCAAAAATGGCGTGGGTTGAGAAAATGAAATAGTTTGATTTGGAACTCATCAAATCTGTTTAAAATGATTTAGTTTAAGAATAGTTCAAAAACTGTTCAAATCGAATCGTGCTTACTTTTAATGCTGAATCAACAAATTTCATTTCCAAATTTAGACGTAGTTTCATTTTTAATTTTTAAGAAATAAGTGATATCTAGACAACATTATTAGGCTGTAGATTGAACTCACCGAAGACAAATTCTTTTCTTGATCGTCTATTCATTAGACATCAATGTCATGTAAATTGAGAGGCAATCTATTTGTATGCCACCTAAATAGTAATCCATAGAATACATTGAAATTCTTGTAAGCACATTTCAACGTAAACGTGGATTGCTAAAATATTTCTACCACATAAGCTGATGTGACAAAGAAAAAAATAAACGTTGTCCAGAGCCCGTCCATATGAAGAGTTTCGTTAAAGAGATTGATTCAACCGTTTATTTGATTTTCTTTCTATTTTAGGATATTGGTTGGTCTCTCTATTGATGATAAAAATCAGATCAAACAATTTTATTGATAAAACAAATTACAATCGAAGATTAAATGCACATACAATCAACAAATCCTCTCATCTAACTAAGAGTTTCACCTCCTAAATTCAATAGTCTAGATGTTTCAACTAAAACAAAAGGAGAAATAACTATTTGGGATGATTATATTTGAATTACATGCATTCTTCTTCAAATTAAGGGGTAATTACAAATTTTCCACAAAGCGTTGGGATAGTTTGATCATTTTTGCGTAATGACAAGTGGTGGCTCCTTTTTTGTTATCTTCTAACTAATTTGGTTATGAATCACGCTTCATCCGTTTGCCCATGTGCATCTTATTGACAGCATGTGACTAGCCTATGTATGGTGAATGGCTTCACGATCTTTATGCGAGCCTTTTCGTTTCTCTGTTCGTTTCATCTATCGTTTTGTGCTTCGCTGATAGCCGCTAGGTTTGTGAACTTCTTTGCAAGGTTTAACAAGTAGTCTCCTATGCCCGAGATTAATATTCATATTAATTTGAGGACTTATTATTTTTAAGAGCGCAACAAACCTCAGGTTCGCACGAGTTTCCTTTCTTGGTGGTCTAAGATGTAGGCCGTTCTGAGAAGGTATGCTATGATTGCTACGATTTAGGTACGCTGCAGGGGTCTTTTTTCGCATTTTTTCAGGGTAGTGTCCCGAGCATTTACTCGTTGCTTACAGAACTTTATTGTATGTTGTTACTTACTCGCCTAAATTTTAAAGTTTACTCATTGATCACCTAAATTTGAACAAAATTACTCATTACTCACTAAACTTTGCTATAAGTAACATTGATGGAAATGTTAAGGGTGATTAATGGGTAACTTTTTAAATTAGGGTGATCAATGAATAACCATTTAAATTTCGATGAGCAAATAGTGACCTATAATAAAGTTCAGTGAGCAAAGAGTAACCTTTTAAATTTTGATGAGCAAGTAGTAATCTATACCAAAATTCAGTGATCATTGATTAAAAGGAAAAATGCAGTCACAGTACCAAACATTTCATTATGTTGCAGATTTGACCCAAACCTTTTATTTGTATTACTCACAATACCAAACCTTTAAAAAAAATTCGTTCAGAGTCTAAATAGATGGAAACCGTTAGTTCATTTGTTAGCTGACATAAAGTTAATGATTTGATCAAATTTTGACAATTTTAAGGGGTAAAAGGGTAATTTTACATTAAAAGATTTAAAATAAAAGAACTAAATAAAAAACCAAAATCAAAATCAAAATGTTATCTTCTTTAACCCCCACCCCAAAACCAAACCCAAAAAAAACAACTGTATCCACCAAAAACGTCGACACCACCACTACTTTCTTCATCCCAAAGAGTTATCTTCCGTGGTCACCTCCTTCTCTCTCGAGACAGTCGGCACCGCAACCTGTCGTAAAAAACCGACACAATAGGCAAGCAAGAAATGGGACTGCAAATGAGATATGTGAAAAGTGGTTTTGCGTGAATATATATTCCATTTGGGAGTGGTCGGTGAATCTGTCCAGGGATTAGTTTTGCAACGGGGTTAATTGAAATTTGTGTTAGCAAATGTTTTGCACAAATTTGATTGGGATCATCCTGATAGAGTAAAAGGGGAAAACTTGGACATCACCGAACAATGAGGTCTCATAATTGGTAGAAAAAATTCACGCATTGCTATTGTGATTCCTCATGATTTCTAAATTATTTTGTCTTCAAGCATAAGTATTCACTGGGCAAGATTCTCTGGCCACTCTCAAACTAAAGCCCAGCAAATCAGATTTGATTTTGTTCACATTAGTTTCTCTAAAATTGCTTGCAAATGTTAATTATATGTCCGTGTTTCGATTTGGCAGCTTGAGGAATTTTGTGTAAATTTTGTTAAAATGTTTTGGTTTGTGTAGCTTAATGATTTTTTTCCTTATTTGAACTTTGAAGTTGATTGTAATTCGTTGAGGTTGTTAACCATGTCTTTTATTACAGAGGTGGTGGTGGTATTGACGACAACAGTGAGTAGTGTGAATGGGTGGCAATGGTCGAGAGTGGGTGGTTTCTGGTTTTGGGGTGGGTGGGGTATGTGTAAGGTGAGTAGAGAAGATGAATATCGTTTTTTTTCTTTTTTGGTTTTTGATTTAATTCTTTTATTTTAACTATTTTTAATGAAAAATGTAAAATTGCATTTTCACCTTTTAAAAATTGTCAAAAATTGGTCAAATTGTTGACTACAGATCAATTAACGGATGAACTAACAGTTTCATCCATTTAGACTTCGGGTGCAAATTTTTAAAGATTTGGTATCGTGAGTGATACAAATGATTCGTATCGAGTCTAAAACATAACCAAAGATTTGGTATGGTGAATGCAATTTTCCCATGATTAAATTAACTCGAAAATATACAGTATCAGGAGCCCTTCACGCGATCCATGCTTAATTACTACGATTCCTCAATCACGGTCTGCATACTTTCAATTCTGGACAACCCAAATCATTTTTCTGAAGAATAGCAGAATTGAAAATCTTAATCCTCACGATATCGATTAGCATGCAGAAGTGGTTTTCAGTAGGCAGCGGCGATAATGAAAATTCGCAATTGCAAACGACGTCGCAACCACCATCTTCTCTGCTGGCCGATTGGAATTCATACTCAGCTAACAAATCATCAGAAGAAAGTAGCAGCAGCTCCTTTGCCGCAGTTTTCGATCTAGAATCTGCGGTCAGGTCCGCCAACGACACCGTCTCCGGCACATTCGACGTGTATGATACAGATCTCCTCTGTCTTAAATATTTCGTTTTATCGAGAATTGAATGCATTTAAATGCATTTTTTTCTGGTTAAAACAATATGCGTTGAATTTCCGGGAGGGTAGAAAACTGGAATTGTGGATTGATTCAATTAGTAAATTTGAGGATTTTGACCTAATAAGATGATGCAGAGAGTGTTCTGAATTAAAAATGAAAAGAGAGTTTCCCAAATGCTATACTGCTAGAGGCATTTTTCTCTTAAAGTTATAACTAATTAAGAATCTAAAAAGGATAGGTGTTAAAAGGAATAAAATCCTACGTCACTGAAAACATAGACGAATTTACAAGGGTTGGGCTGCTACTCCTTGATTTTTAAGATGGACCCCAAATCTTAACAATAGGGAAAAGATCTGCAATTGGAGCATCTATTGAAGCTTATGGCGTGATTGAATTAGTATAAATTTGTTTCCCGTGTCATTTATCATCTGTGCCATTTGATTTAAGAGCATATTTGGTTTGGCTTCTTCTCTTTGTGTTTCATGCACTTGGAGGCACTGATGTGTCATTTTACACCATACCTTCTTTTCTCCATCTAATTTGCATTTGTACTATCTTCAATTCTTCATTATCATAAATTTACATGTTAATTACAAGACTAGCATGTAGAAATTACTTAGTCAATTGGATATCCATCGCCACATTATTGGACTCTGTTGGAAGACCATGATGGAAACGCGCTTTCTGCTTTAGGTGCATATCTGGGTGTTTCAAATGAAGACATTGGATAATTAGCCTCTTTAGGTATTGTTGAACCCCTTGATCTAAAATTTTAAACTATTAGATAAGCCACGTATATATCATCTAAATCATCAACACACCACATCATGTGTAGGCATATTTACGCTTGCACAATTTTAAAGAAATAGGTGGTAGTGAGACTTGAACGTCTAAAAGCTTGAGTTAGACAAGACCACGTGTATGCTATTTTTTTTTATCTTAACAACAATTAATAAATAATAATTTTATTTTATATAACATTGATATATGGACCGGTGGATGTCTAAAACTTTTTGAGGATCTCTTGTACAAAGCAAATGCTAGAGTGGTGTAATGGACAAGAAAGGTAGTGAAACCCTAGAATTGCGTAGATTATGTTTGTGCTAGGGTACTATTTCAGAATAGCTTAGAGGTGGCCGACAGGGTAGACTAATAAGCAATCTTGAAGGGTGTACTGTTTGTTCTGAAATCCAACAACATTACGTTTGACAGCTTGGAGTTAAGACCTTGAAATTTGAATTAGAGGAAAACAAATCCAATTAGAACTGTGCCATCTCTTATTCCAGTTATGAGACCTCAATTGCACGGAGGCCAAATGCAACCTAACATGTTTTGAGATTCCACTGTCTTAGTAAACAATGTGATCCGGGTGTTGGATAGGCTTTTGGATATGCATGCTTACTTAAGAACTCGTATAAATCACAATTTATCCTGAAATTCCAAACCTTAGTATTGCAAAATATTTTCTCTTATCTCCGATCATCATATTCACTGGTTGATTTTCTATCTGTAAATGTAAATTTGTAGGCTACTTGGACAGTATTCTTCACAATATTTTTTTGTTAAAAAAATATCAGGGTTTCGAAAGGAGTGAGAGATTTACCAGGAAATTTTCAGTCTGCCACTAGTAATATCCCGTCAGGAAAAGCACTCATGTACTTTGGCTTACTCCTGGCAAGTGGAGTCTTCTTTCTGTTTATCGCATTTACTTTATTTCTTTCGATCATCGTAGTGGTGCCTCAGAAATTTGCCATCTGCTTTACTGTTGGATGCTCCTTCATTATTGGGTCATTCTTTGCCCTTAGAGGTCCCACGAATCAGTTTGCCCATATGTCATCGAAGGAGGTACTCAAATTACTTTCTTATTTGTATTGGTGGTCAGACATCTCATTCTCTTCTCTTACTTTTCTTCCCTTTGTCTTACCAGAGACTCCCCTTTACATTGGCATTCATAGGCAGCACGATGGGAACCATTTACGTTTCTATGGTGCTCCATAGCTATATTCTAACTGTGCTCTTTTCAGTGCTTCAGGTATTCAGACTTATGCTTATATGTTATTTTTTATTTATTTATATGATGTTCTTCAATTTTAGGGCTATTGAGCAGTTCTAATATTAACTATTGATTTCTCATATATTTGTTCTGAATAAACTCAAATTCCCTTGTCGAGATGAATGCAACGATAGTAGATATTAATGTGATCTCGTGATGTCCTTTGAGTTGTAGGTCCTGGCACTGGCATACTACGCTATTTCCTACTTTCCTGGAGGATCTGTTGGATTGAAGTTTATTTTGTCCTCTTTGACTTCTTCATTGTTGAGATGCTTTGGCAGGTGACTTTAACGGTGTAATATCTGTAATTGTTCTACTTTTGCTCCTTCATTATAAGACCTCTATGATTGTTCCTACATCATAGAAACATATTTTGGTATAGACAGCTGAATATCACCAAAATTGTCATTGGTTTTCCTCTGGTTTTACTACTCAATTAAATAGAAACACTCACATTCAACTAAATGAAATATGTCAATTAATTTAGTCTCAAGATTTTGCATACATTGGAATCCTCGACTATAATAGTGTTGGCATATGAAGATGGCAAGAGACAAACTTCATTTTGAAAGGTTGCAAATCCTTGACTAGGTACATTTGTATGCTTGTGGATGTGCTTAAAACAACCCCTTTATGTATATTGACACTCCCACCTTTGAAGGATAAGTGCAAGGCTCTCCACAAAGAAAGATAGCACTAACGTTGGTGTACAGTGTACTATGAAACTTCTTTGAAGTTTACAGCTCGGTTAGCCTAGAGGAAAATCTTCCCAAATGTGAAGATTGGAAATGTAATGTCCCAAAACAACCATTTGGCTTAGATAGTTTGCATTTTCCTAGAAAACGGGCTCTAGTGCACTTAGACCAGGTTGATGCGCGTGTATTATTTGATCCTTCAAATGTTTTTTAATTTCTGTTTTTAGGTTTAGGGACAAAAAGTTTCTGTTTATGTTACTTTTATATTTAGGAGAATTTACTCATTTCTCGTCTGTCGTTGGTCCAGTACGGTTTAACAAGATTCTTCCAGGCTTGTGTGGTTTTTTATTAATGAAAATTACACTAGAGCATATATTTAAAAATAACACTTCAAAAATCAGATATGAAATATATTTAATAAAAAATCAGGTGACAATTTAATATTTTAATATTAATAATTATATTATAAATTAATATATATAATCACGTTCCCAACCCAATCAAACTCTCAAATCCTAATTCATTTCTATACCTATCCTCTCTATCTTCTCTCACTTTATCCCCCTCCCTCTCTCTACCCGCCGGTCGAAAATGCCTCCGCCATTGCTCCCAATCTCTTTTCCCGTGACTTGCATCACTGCTTGGTGAAGTTGCTATAGGAAGCTTGGCATTTGGAAGTGGAGATCGACTAACAGCGATGGAGCTTAGGTGAGAAGGAAGCGAGAATGTTGGTGGCAAACGAATCCAGACTAGAGAGTCGTTTATGAAGATAAGAGTGCATATGACGTTGATCGGTTCATCGGATCCGAGCTTGAGTTGGGTTACGGCTCGACTTAGAGATTTGGGTCTGTTTGGGAGTCATTTGGAGATACGATTTTTGTTGGTGATGGATTTAGCTGTGGCGGTTGTGTTGATGGTGGTGGTGTTGATGGCGGTGGCGACGGTGGGATGAAAAGTATTTGTGACCAACTACATTGTTGATTTGTAATCAAGTATTGGTATAAGATTGGGATTGAGGGTAGGGTGAATTGTTTGGTGCATGTATCTAATCTAACTATTTGGTTATTTGTGACCAACTATTTAATTGTATCTAAAAATTTGATAATTTGTGACTGAAAAATAATTTGTGACCAATTAATTTGAAAATCTACGACATTTAAATAAGTTGTGAGCTATAAAAATTGTTATTTGTGACTAATAAATAAATTTTGTGACTTATAATATTTTTAATTTTACCAATTAATTTGATAATATGTAATCAATAAATAAGTTGTGATCTATAAGTATGTAATTGTGAACATTAATTGTATAACCATGACATTAATATATTTAATTGAATAAAATATTTTTAGTTATGTAGCTATCCCCTTAGATTTAAAAATTTAAACATAGGAAAAATTACTTAAAAACCTACCTTTTAATTATACATTTCAAATATCATATCTTAAAACTTTTCTTTTCACAAATCAGGGATTAATTCATCTTTTAAATATTCATAATAATATTATAAAACTAATAATTAATCCACATATTCAACCCCATCCATCTTCATTTCGTTCAGAACCCAATTTCATTTCTAACCCTTATCTTCTCTCTCTTCCATCCCCATCTCCTTTCTCTATATCACCCTCTCCACCCCACCCAACCCAACCCATCCCATCCCACCTCCACCCCCTCTCTATATTTCAGAGCCGAGCTGCCCGTGAAGCCGCCGATTAAGTTGTAATCGGAATCACTCGACATAGATTTCATCGAAGATCTGAGCAGTAGAGCCAGCGCCACCGCCTTACTCCTCCATCGGATCATCTGTATGGCCACCACTGCCTCCAACGCCCATGAAATCATGATGTTTGTAAACCAATCCAGGGGCTCCATAACCTTGATCGAAGGCTCAATCGACATCAAATCGATCCTCCGTGAAATCCCGTCGAAAGAAGGACCTTTACCGGCATCAAAGGCTTCAATAGAGTATTTGGCTGTTGTGAAAGTGACTGAAACGAATTTGGAGTGCTCGATTTGCTTGGTGGAGTTCGAAGTCAACGGGGAAGTCAAAGGAGAAGAGGCGACGAACTAAGGATTCACGTGTTCCTGGCACGAGGCTGTGAAGGGAGGGAGGAGGATAGGGAGTGGGATATTAATATGGAGTCGGGCCAAGGTGACGAAGAATCCGGGTTCTGAAAATGGGATCGATGATTTGCCAGCTCAACAAATGGATATAGATTGATGTATTTAGTGTAAATAAGTACAGATGGTTTGCATTATCAAATGAAAAGAACTTTTTTTTCTGTTTGCGTTACAAAATTATTCTTTAAAGTTTTTGTTTAGATCATGTTTGATTGAAACGAATTTCATGCAATATGTTACGAAATCGACCGTTTGATTGCAACGTGGTGACAGTGGTGTGTACGGTGTGTAGTGGGTGTTATGGTGGTGACTAGTGGTGTTTTGTCGATGGTGACTGGTGTTATATGTGGTGGTATGGTATGCTGGTTGCAGCTACGAGCATTGGATCTTAATATGGTGACGGTTGTGCAGTATGTGTACTTGTTTGTGACCAATTTTGTATTGATTGTG
>CAIGRN010110249.1:0-10023 GCA_903798345.1 Fraxinus anomala | reverse complement strand
ATCAATTTACTATTCCAAAATACGTTTTTCCAAAATAATGTGGTTTAAACACATCCATGTATTGTATTGTATTCCCTTGGATCGATGTCTGAATGTTGACTTAATTTTCTACCAACTGATTTTGTTGAGGGTATACTAAAAATATTATGAGAACATCCTATATAATAGGTTAAAGATTTCCTCTAGATATCCAATGCCAAGACACCAAATGGTCATGTATAAAAGATGTAGATAGAAATTGAATGGGAAGAGAAGACGAGAGTGCATATTTATGTTTATCTTGAAATGTTGTTGACGTTCAATTTCGAGTTAGCAATAGCAAAGGTAGTACAACTCGTGATAAGGATGTATATAAATTTGTATCCTCTTGTTGATAAACTCTACAACTAGGTGGGGTCAATTGAGAGCGAAATTATCTCACTTTGAAAATCGTAAAAACTCCTAAATAAATAGAACAAAAAAATTACAATAATAATGCTGAAATTTTGATGTGGTTCCAAATTAGAGAAGCTACAAAAAGCAAGATTTGACTGCACGATGGCACAGATGAGCTATGAAAATGAACCCAATCTCTTGAAGAATCCTCATCCATACCTTGCACCCACAACCTCATCTAAATTGGTCATACTTTGAATGCTCATCAAAAATATAAATAAATTTTAGTAATAAGCCACTTGATGATGACTTATAATTTCATTGTGCATGTATACTTGTGTGTATATGTCTTATTTTGGTTTAGCTAAAAAAGTTGATAAATTTTTAGTCAAAATCAACGATTAATTTTAACCAAACATTTTATTAGATTTACAACTTTTATCAACTTTTCAATCATACATCCTTAATTTTTATCAAAATTTACTGAAAGTCTGATTTTTGGCAAAACAAAAGAGGGTCTGTGTATATAAATTTTTTCTATATTTTTTTGTGAGCTGAACAAAGGTCTTGCGCGATAAAGGTCGTGTTTCAAAATTTCCTTGTTAAGATACGTGTAAAAATTCTCATAAGTTCACAAAAATATTATTGCTAAGACATTGAATGCTTATTAGCTTTTGAAATAAATAGTGGGGGTCAGGGAAGCAAAGATGAAGGTTGACCATTGCCCCCAACAAACTAAAGTTATTCAGGATCGGACTAATTTATTTATTTTATTTTATTTTATTTTTTTATTTTTTTGTAAAAGAAAAAATAAATAAAAAATAAACCACGAAAAATTGAAATGGGTTGGGAGGGGACTGGGCAGCCCAATGCCCCCTAAATTTGCCACCGAACGTTATAGAAGTTCTTATGCAATGTTTTTTTTCTTAATTGAATTTAGATGCTCCCTCGACATTCTAAGTTCATCGGGTATGCTCGAAGTGACTTATTTCATACTATAAGCATGAGAAGAAAAAGTATTTCCTCCCGCTTTTTTACTCTCATGCCCCAATCATTAAACGGCTAGAAATAAATGAAATGAATTTATTTATCTAAAATTTGTTTTCAATACAAATTCTCTCACATATAGGCTGAATTTACACTTTTTTTTTTTTTTTAATTCAAAGACATATAAACTTCTAATTAAAATAAGAATGACTATAAATTAAAATTTAAATAGGTTCAAACTATGTAATAGTGCTAATGCCACCTCTTGTCAAAGTAGGTCAACGGGCACGCCATGACCGCTTAGCTACGAAAAATGGCAAGCTTTGAATCGCCCATTCATGCTTTCTATTAAGAATATTTTCAAGGGGCTGTATTTGTAAAGAGAATTTTATGAATGATAGAGAGCGTATTTAAATTTAAATAGTCAAACTTTTGTACACTCCAATATTCTTTATTTTGATTTTCTAAATAAATATTATTGATTTCTCATTATATTTTAATTTAATATAATTTTTTTTATGTTAATGACCAATCAATATAAATGTGATTTGAATAATTTAAAAAGTAGAGTATTAAAATATGTAATTCATTAAATGCAATCATTGTAGTTAAAATCAGAGCGTGTTTGACTCTCTAAATTTAAAGAAAATATAGTGTCTTTTGAAACTTATTTTTAAGCATTAGCTCTTTAAAATAAAGACCATTTTGTATTTACGGAATTTTTCGAAGACGATAATACATATTTTATCTTTTAAATTCACTTTTAAAAGGTATGCAAGCTTTTCTTCAAAAGTTGAAATTGAAAACAAAAGCATGGGGAAAAGGCCCCAATATTGAGCGTCTTTCTTTATGGCACGTACATGAACAAATGGGTTGGCCAGTTACAGTTCCTTCCACCAGAATATATTCTTACCTGCTTCAATTGCTTTCATCAGGTCTGTGACACAAACGCAATTTTCTTTCCTTTATATATATTATATATTGCCACTTTTCAAAATTCGAGTTAATCGAAAATTTAAATCATAAAGAAAAAGTAAAATTAAAACACGCTCATCAAACGACTACTCGGTTCATGTTAATAGAAACCAGTTTTATTGGTCGGAAAAATAGACAAAAATTCAAGTGGTGCGATTCAAAGTCCCTAGTCATGAATTTTATACGTTACAATTGCATGCGAATTTGAATTAATTGGAGAGAGACGTCGAGAGGTTGGATGACTTTACCTCTGACTTTGAATTACCTTAAAGATGTGTGGTTTTACTATTCAAGATTTTAATTACGTGGGGTCCATATTCATATATTGAATGATAGAAACCCAAATGAGCGGTCCAATTTTCTTAGGTTACCTTCTTTTGACAAAAAGGAATAAATTAGTTAAAAAGTTGTGATGAATAAGATGGTCTATGAAAGTCCCCCAGCAAAGTAAAGTTAGGTTTGGAATTTCTTTTCTTTCCATTAAAGCATGAAAAGTATGATTTTACCTCCCCAATTATAAGAAACGTCAATTTTTCCCTATTCAAAAGTAGAACGTATGAGAAAGTTGACGAATGTGTTTTACTTATGAATTTTATTCTCTTTTTAATTATGAGCTAGATATTACTTGTAATGAACATTTTTAATGTGTGTATTAATGTTATTTTGTAGTTGGGATGAGACCACGAAATTAGAGAAAGAAAAAGACAACAAGGCCATTGTCATGGTAACAAAAAAAGCAAAATAGTCAAATTAGAATATCGAGGACTCAACGAAAGCCAACCATCAGAGGTGTGACGCCCTACAGGTTTTGGACACGGCACTGCGGCGCAGCTTGTAGACGTAATTTTTTTTTTTTTTTTGCCCATTTTGAAGCCCACAAAAACTCTATATTCATACAATCGTAGAGAGAACTATAAAAGTGACGATACTTGGCACTTTTGAGGGATTCCACACATAGAGAGATAATACAACGAGAGATTGAAGAATGCAATTTAAGGGAGAAAACATCAAGAAATTCAAATTTTGAAGCATTGATTGGAAGATAAAGAACATCTTTGTGCAATATTGATTTCTTTTTCTATATCTATATTCAAAATCCAATCATGTATTCAATAACAATTTCTTGTTTTTCTTCTTCATTTATTATGAGTAGCGAAACTTTATATTAGAGCGAACGATGTAATCTATTTGAAACCATCTGTCTTTTATTCAAAATTCTTGATATTTATCATTCATGTGTAGATTTTATTATGAATTTAATACATTAAATTACTTGATCACTAATTTGATAATTTTATGAATCTTTTACGAATCGAAAAGTAGATTTGAGATTTAAACCATATAGTAAATTTCGGTATATTAATATAATGTGTAAAGATATATATACTAAATATTGCTATCATCATATGAACTCTTAGAACTAATATTTCATTTAACTATGGTAAATTCACATAGAGATATGTGATTGAATTAATTAAATAAGTTCAATGAGAATTCGAGAGGGGTAAATTGAATACAATATAAAATTGAATTGAACAATATATTTAAGCTCTTAAATCTTGAATTAAGGCTTAAAGGTGATTAATGTGTAAAGTTGTTCGGCCCTAATATCCATCCATTATTTGAATTCATAATCAATCTTTGTGTGCATTTTAATTAATTTGAAGTATTTAACCCAAAAATTCACAACTATAATTCTTTGTTTGCTTTCATCAAATAAGAGTTAGAAAATTCTAATTAAGTTCTCAAGTATAGTCCTCGTGGAAACGATAATCTGGACCCAAAGGCCCACTGTATTGTTACGATATCATACACTTGCTATAGAAAAAACGCAACAAAAGCCCTCACGGTTTGGCATTTCTTCAAATACCGTGCTTAAAAAGTAACTCGACTTTTAAAAACCACGGCGTAAAAGTAATCTCACCTTTCGATTTTACACATACTAGATTCCTTGAATTTTACACATGCATATGCATGTTTGATATACAATATTAGATTGAATCTTTTAAAGGCTATCTAACAAAAAGGCCAGTAAATAAACCTCGAAATTAGTACAACAAGGGAGAATGATTGTTCTACAAAGATTGGAATAATTAAGATAAGAAAAGAGTAATAACGTGAATCAACTCAAAATCCACTTGATGCAAGAAAAATCAAACCAGCCATCAACCAAGGAAGCTCATCGATCAAGAATCCAAGAAAGTAACGCGACAAAGTGTTGATTCTAAGCCTTCTTCAGCAAGCTTCCAAGAGATATATCTTCAATTCTCTAATCTTCTGACTTGTGTGCCCTACTTGTATATCTCCATTACATCACTTTATTATCATTCACACGTGCCATATCATACCCCACCCCACAAATACGACCCATGCACGCAAAGATAAAAAGCCAAGAATCATCACCCACAAAAGCCCCCCCTTGGATTTTCAACTTCTACCATACAAAACAGAAGAAAAAACCATTGAAAGATCAAGAAAATCTTGTATTGGAAGAGAGAGAGAAATTAGGGTTTGTTCGTCTTCTTTTTCTTGCGTTCGAGAAATGAAAGTACCTTTTTCTGGAAATAATCACAGCCAATCATTGAACTCAAAACCAGTGGTTACGACCACCCGGACCACCACTTCTCCGGGCAGCTCCGCACCTACTACCTCCTCCTACAAGCTAAAATCGGATCCTGAACTCTGTGGAAGCCATAGTCCCGTTACTAAAAAGGTCATATCTACTTGTGCTACAGCTAATATTTCAACAATTCGTGATGATCCTCTTCAACTGGGAGATCATGCGCTGAACCATCACTTTGAGGTTTGGGATTCTTTGATGAGAGAACTGGGTTTGGATGACGATTCGATCCCTATTTCAAAACCTATTTCTCAACTTGCTACTCACTGTGATCAGCAGTATTCATCAATCCCTGAGTTCCCACCTGTAAGCTCCTTCGGTTCATCAACTCGGTTTGAGCCATCTGAATTTAGTCTACTCTCGGATATTACCACTACATACTCTACTGCACCTTTGAGCCATAACAGCAATATCATCCACCCATTTGACCTATCTGGAGAAATCCAAAACTTGAATAACAACAACTTGAATGTTGGATTCGATTACGTAGACGAGTTAATCCGACTTGCCGAGTGCTTTGAGACCAACTCCCTACAACTCGGGCAGGTATCATTGGCACGGCTCAATCAACAGCTCAGATCTCCCACAGGAAAACCCCTCCAGAGAGCTGCCTTCTACTTCAAGGAAGCCCTTCAATCCCTACTCTCCGGGTCGACTCGACAAACTCACCCTGCCAGCTCTACAGAGATCATCCAGACCATCAAAGCACAGAAAATGTTTTCAGGCATCTCCCCAGTTCCCATGTTCTCAAGCTTCACGGCTAACCAAGCCGTGCTTGAAGCCCTAGAGGGCTCCATTCATGTCCACATCATCGACTTTGATATCGGACTTGGCAGCCACTGGGCTTCGTTCTTGAAAGAGCTAGCTGATAAAGCTGAGTCTGGTAAAGCTACCCCAGCAATGCTTCGAATTACAGCTATAGTTCCTGAAGAGTATGCAATGGAATCAAAGCTGATCAAAGAGAATTTGACTCAGTTTGCACGTGAGCTGAATATTAGGCTCGAAATAGACTTTGTTTCGATAAGTACATTTGAGTATTTATCTTTCAAGGCCATCAAATTGATGGATAGTGAAAATGTTGCTGTTCTTTTATCTCCGGCCATATTCCGGCATGTTGGGACAGGTTTTCTCGATGATCTCCGCAGAGTTTCACCTCTCGTGGTCATGCACGTGGAGAGTGAAGGGCAGATGGGATTTGAAGCACCGTCATATCGCCAGACTTTGATTGATGGTCTAGATTTTTACTCCAGCCTATTCGAGTCACTAGAGGCTGCAAACTTTAAAAGCAGTGGTAGCGGTAGTGGTGATTCGATAAGAAGGATTGAGACTTTCCTGTTTCTTCCCAAGATTATGGAGGCGGTGGAGGTGGCCAGCCACCACAATACGCCATGGAGGGAAGCGCTAGTGATGGCCGGCTTGAGACAGGTGGGGCTGGGTCAGTTTGCTGACTTTCAAGCTGAGTGTTTACTAAGGAGAGCAAATATCATAGGATTCCACGTAGCAAAACAGCAGGAAGAGATGCTGCTTTGCTGGCACAATAGGCCACTTGTTGCCACGTCAGCTTGGAGGTATTAGGAAATAATTACTACCATAATTATAGGTAATAAACTCCCCATAAGGGTTTATTTGAGGTAAGTTAGGTTAGGAATGGGTATATTAATCCTGACCGCTTTTTATGTTTTTGTCTGTAATTTATATTGAAAAGGATTAGTCTTTCACGTTTATGTATCTTGAATGAATTCATACTTCAGAGTTTTGACAGAACAAGCATTTCAAGAGAAATGAAGAAAACAAGCTCACTAAGACGAGCGATTAATAGCAAAGTGAAAAATTGGATATCTAATGCCATTGGAAGAACGCAGATTGATGTTACAGTAAATGGGGTTATATGGTATAGATTAGTAGACAACAGCAAACTTTCTCAAGTCACAAATATCTTAGGAACTTAGCAAAAATACATCCTTTACTTAATTGAGCTTATAGTCATGAAATTCTCCAGAAACAGAAAAAATTGTCCCTCTTTAAACAGCATAATCTACTTTCTAACATCCTGATCTAACAGTTACCTTCGTCGCCACGAGACTGAATATGGTTAACTGAGCTGTTGTTCTCAAGTTTAGATACCGCCTCAGGCCCACACACCCTTGTTAATTCTTCCTGTTTCGGCAGCAAAATTTTACTTATTACTCTATCTGTTGTGTGCGTGTTGAGGGGGGTATTATATCAAAAGTTAAAGACACCTTAACTAGGAAGGTCCAAACGACGGGAAACAAACAGAGGACTTTTTGGAACTTTTTTATTATTTTTTATTTATTCGATAATGATCAACCAGCAGATTTTTCAAATGCAATTTTTCCTCAAGTTTCAAGAATGATATATAAAAAAGACTGCCTATTTTTTTTTTTATAAAAATGGTGAAACTTCTTAAGAAGTACCTTTATGGAGTCATTCTCAGATGTGAGCTTCTCACATTCCTCTGAGAGCCTCTGCAGCTCATCTCTTAGTGTGCTATTCTCACCACTCAAAGTCTCTACCCGCTGTTGTAGCTCTTCACACTCAGCCTGCAAAAAGTGACAACAATATGAATGTCTAAGGAATTACAAAAAATGATGACAATCAGATTACTTGAAGAGAAAGAAGACGATGTTGCAAATATTGAAGCATAAAGACAGATACTAGAATCGCCGCCAGGCACTTGAGGAGAAAGCCCAAGGACATATCTCAAGCCTATGTTTAAAAGTAAAGCTTCTCTTTCCTTGACTACAGTTTCAAAATCTTCTATGTACTTAATAATATACATTTCTACCACTTTCATTACTACAACGGTAACCACAAGGGCGTAGGATACCCACAGGAGCTAGTCTGATCCAGTTCAGAATTCAGATCCTATGGCCACCATAATTTCCCGCAATAATAGATTTAGATAGTAATTTTTTATATATTATGCCATCTAATACAAAACGAGAAGCAGCTAAACCTTGATCTCATAGACTTGTGGTCAGCCAAATATTATGCAATCTAATAAAGCATGCAAAAATAAAAGAAGAAAATCAAATTCGAAGAGACAAGCCAAATATTTGCATGCGTTAATGCAATCTAATAAAGCAGGCAATAAACTTGGGTCAACCAAGTATTATGCCCTCAAACAATACTTTTTGCTTTAACTTTATTTTTATATCCACTTTCTAAGTTGAACAACAATAGAAAAAGACTCTTAATTGAGATAACCAATGATTAACTACTTATACTAGTCCGCTTTCCAAACCACCCTTGCTGTTCCAAATTCCATTCATAATTACATGTTACAATACTTGGGGGATGAAGGGAGCACATGCACATATTGATTAAAACGCAATAAGAAAAGACTTTATTGAGGAAACATCAAAGCGAAATTGAAAACTAAAAACTGAGCCTAACCTGCTTCCGTAATCTTGATCTCCGAGCAGACTCCCGATTAGATTGCTTTCTCTTTTGTCTTTTTAGTTCTCGTTCATCCTGTCAAATTGAAGTTCAAATATCTACTTGAGTCCTATACGTAGTTTGCCAACACTGTTGTTTCTTGGTAATCCTTGCATTTTTTATTTTTTTTTCCATTTTATTCAATATTTTTTGGGTAGGTGTAATAAATGGTATTGCAAGTGTTGGTCCTCGAAATGCCTAAAAGTGGAAATTTGAACGACTCCATGATTGTTATTTATAATAACTTCAAAATAAATGACATGGATACCCATGGAGGAGGAGAAATTCTGACATAGAGCCAGCAGCAGAACAAGACCACTACTTCGAAGAGACAAGCCAAATGTCAAACCACCACCGAGAAAAAACTCAGGAAGTTGTTTCTAGGAACAATTTATTAACTCGTACAATACTTTACAGTTGGGAAACTGTGGGTTACAGCTTCAGCATTCACCAAGTTGAATCAAATAAGGTTACCCAATTTCTCCATTGAACCGAAATCATATACAGTTCAACAGGCACAACACAAACAATTAACCAAAACATAATCCTTCAAGATACAGAAATATTAAAAGGTGTGTTAACCTACTTGAATCCAATGCTCATTCATCATGCCAGACGGAGATGGAGCCACAGTTGGTGAAACACCAGTCTGACTGGGGCGTAATTTCATAGCCCCAGAACCAGCAGACGATGCATTCCATAAATCCATGCCAATATTCAGATTAGTTGCAGGCATAGAAACTACAGGATTCCCGGGTTCTGAATTCTGGAAGTTAGCCGGACCGGAGTTCTGTGCATGTGCTCCTGATTAACCAATAGACTGGTCAGACTGTGAACAATATAAAGAACCAGGGCAAGATGGACAGGTAAAAATGTTTACCGTCAGCAAGCATCTGGTCAAAACTTCCTTTCTTGGTTGCAGAAAATTCCTAAAATATCAAATTAGATCGGCTTTAATATGAAATATGACACATCATATTTGTTCTTTCTTGACTGAGCCACATTAATGTAAGAGTTAGTTATTTTGCTACCATAGGTCCCAAAATCAAGTTTCAGGGGATTGTCACTCTTGAACACTGGAGTGAAATAAGATTGTATGATCGCTAGAGCAGAAAAATAAACCTGGTTATCATTCTCATCGCTTGCATCTGATGAACCTTCACTTCCGCTATCAGCGCTGTTCATGAGCAATCTTTACAATCATATATTATGATAATCAACAAAAACACACAAACATAGAAAAAGAGTAAATCTACAATGAATAAGATAGAAAATCTGGCTCTAAATCTAACAATATATATTTAAAACATATTAATGGCACATTTGGCACATTGTATTACACCGGATAAGGATTAATTTAATCCTATCTAATCCTTATCCAGTGTTTGGTAGAATTAATACATATAGTCAACCATATATAACTAATACAATATGGGTTTATAATTCAAACCGTATAACTTAGTCTTATTCACACTTTTACGAATATGAGAAAAAAATAGTTAGAACTAAATATTTCACTTATAAGTAAAAAACCACTTATAAACCAAAAAACCAATTATTAGTTTAATATAAAATTTAATTTAAAAAGATAAATAAATAAATAAATA
>CAIGRN010110248.1:0-11852 GCA_903798345.1 Fraxinus anomala | reverse complement strand
GTTGAGAGTCTTGTGGGATCCAATTTGCATAATATACTCGTAATTTCTTACTATTGATTATAGTAAATTCTCAATCTCTATCCGTGATTTTTTCTCGAATTTAGGTTTTCACATTAAATCTTGTATTCTTGTATGATTCTTTTCATTTTGTCATTTTTTGGCTTTAATATTCATAACAAGTTGTATAAGTTATCACTAGATTATTTCAAATTGGCTTGCTTTACAACAAGTAGTATTAGAGCCTAGATTCTGCAATTCCTATGAGAGTCGTTTGGTTTCGTATTAGAGTTATGTCTGATCAACTTAGAACAAGGTTTGATTGTTTTGGGATAGAAAGTATGAAGTTCGATATTCCGTTTTGGACCGCAACAAGATTTTTTATTGTGACAGAATTTTTGTTTGGATGCTAAAAGAGAAGCAATGTAAAGACTGAGTTATATGTATTGGAAGGTTCAACGATTACATTTAATGCAGCTGTCACTAAATTGAAGATATACCTCAAGAGAGGTTCAGTGAGCCTGATTTGGTTGCTTATGATTTGATAAACGTTAAATCACATGGAGTTGGTTGTTATCGAGTTGCTAGTGATTTGAACAAATTTCGTATTGAAGAACATGCCACTAGTTCAAGTAGAGTTAGTTTTGATGATGTTGTTCATGATTTGAACAAATTTGGTACCCAAAGTAATCTTGCAAATGAGCAGTGCTTGGATTCTTACTCGGATGGAGTTAGTTGTGAACTTGATGATTTTATTGTTCGTGATTCGAGCAAGTTTGGTGTCCTCAGTTATTCTACTCGTAAGTAGTGCATGTATTTAGTTCATAGTTGCTGAGTTTGCCATAGTTGGGCTTCGTGGGAGAGGTGGAGTAATTTGGTGGAGTATTTTGTTGGAGAATTTTTTTTGAAGAGTTCAAGTTTTGTTCTTTGCGGTGGAATTCATATTAAGGTGGAGGTTTGTTAGAATTTCGGTGTGACCCGAATTCTTGTTGAGTATTTAATTGAAAATACTGTTGGATGACTATTGTGAGTTAGTTATAGACTTAAAGATGTCTTGAAAGAGTCTACATGGATTAGGATCTTAATTCTTTTTTTGTCAGTTTTTGACTCCTATTTCATTCCAAATATTTCATTATTCATTTTACCTATTGTAATATGACTTCACATTGTGTTATATTCTTGATTGTATAATTCTCTTAGTATGTTAGGAAATCTTGTATTATAAATATGTGGTATATTAAACATATTTATTTGATCGATTCAAAGAGTGATCCAGATGATCTAGAGAGAGACTCGCATGATAGAGAGATGAGGTTGAGAGTATTGTGGGATTCAAATTCGCATAACATACTTGTAATTTCTTACTATGAATTATAGTGAATTCTCCACTATTGTCCGTGGGGGGTTTTTTTTTTTTTCGAATTTGGGATTTCACGCTAAATCTCGTGTTCTTGTGTGATTCTTTTCATATTTTCTTGGTTTTAATATTCATAACAAATGGTATAAAGTCTATTATCGAATTATTGCAAATTGACTTGTTTTACAAATCAGCAATATTTGGATGATCTCTTATGATTTAGCTTGTTGGCAAATTTTAATGTCTTGGGTTGTGAATTTTCATGTTTCCTTCAAATTGGATGCTAAACTAAATTTTAACCTCTGTTTGACAATCACTACTAATCGTTCTTTTTAGAGAATGAGTTTTTGAATAGTGATTTTTTTGGAGAATGTAAGGTTAAACAGTTGAAAAAATTTTCGATTTTCGTGCAAAATATTTTGTTGTGAAAATGAGGTTAAGGAAACAAAAAAAAAAAAAAAGTTCGTAAAAATGATTGTCAAACAAGTTGGTGCTTTGTTATATTATCTATGTTCATTAGTTTGACTAATGAAAAAATGACTTCATGGTCAGCAAATAACCAGATTGTCATGCGGATAAAGCAACCAACATAAAACAGAATACGAGTTCAATAATGAGTCAGTCTCAATTGATACTAAAAATTGATAAAAATGATGCCTAAGTTCCAAGATTACCTGGAGTGCAGCATTTGCAGGCAAGGTTTTGTTAATCCAAACATCCTTAATCCAATCAAGATAGACAAAAATACTCCGAACAGTGTAAAGTAAAGGGACAAGTGCTCGCACGGGAGGCGAAAACAACGACAGCCCACTCACGATGTTTTCTGTGAGTATTTGGAAAGACAGCAAGAACAAATGAGGTGTGGCTGATCGAACAGCATGGTCATCTCCTCTAGCAAATCCACCCAAAATATAAGCCAATGGAAAAATCAGGCCAACAGATGTTCCGACAATTACGTAGAAACGAAAAAAGCGACTGCCTTGGAATATTTCGAATGACTCCGATGTTTTTCCATGTGCCGGAAAGGCTAAACGCGAAAGCACGATAATATACACTGTGGCGAAGGCTGGGAAGATGAGATCAAGGAGTGGAACAAGGCCACTGGCTGAAATAACCATAATGAATGCCACTAGTTGTAATTCAATCAAACGAAGGGATCCCATTACGGTGCCGCCGCTGCGTGGTGGCGGCTGGTGGTGCCGTTGGGCGGAGTTCGGATATGGGGTAGTGGTCCGATCAGGCTCGAAACCAGAAGCCACCGGCGCCGCTTGTGATACACCCGACATTTTTAATTCTGTTACCAAAAAATTGCTAACATGATACGGATAATAATGCCAATAATCAAAAACATAAATTTCCCGAATCGAAAAAATGGGTATGCAATATTCTACATTAATCGTATTGAAGAAAATTTCATATAAAAATTATCTTACTCTAAGTGGAAGAAGATAAAACTGTAGATCCAATAAAATGGCAAAATGAGAGTCAGCACCCAGGTGTACATTCTTGGCAAGTGACACGTGGAGATTTGCTACGGAACATGTGTGGCATTTTACACGTGGAAAACTGCATGTGCTCTTCAACACAAAGCTAGTGACAAAAATAATTTCAGTTATGAATCAGTTCTCTAATTTATGCATTGTAATAATAAAATATTTGAAAGAGATTGCTCATGAATTAAATTACACGAAAGAATTTTTAATGGAAATCGAGTAGAAATAAATGCAATCGAATATAGTAATGTTTTTTAACATGGGAGGTAACTATCAGTTCAGATAGTATGCAAATGTTATTAATTGATAGATCACCTTAAAAAAGAGAGACATCATATTTAAGATGACATCTCACTTCTGTACAGTGGTGGCAAAAAAGCATGTAGGCTTAGGTAGCTCGTGGCTTAACTTGAAAAAAAGTTTTAAGTCGAGCTGGCTTGGAGCTCTTTTGTACGAGCCAAGGCTTGGGCCAAGCTTCAAAAATGAGATATGACTTGAGCTCGAACAAGCTCACCAGTCCAAATACAGATTAACCCGTATGTGAACTCATGTGGTCCTCCTTTGAATCACTTGCATAATCAATTTTTATAATTTGTAAATTAAATTAATTAATGAGTTTGTAAAATTCAACAACTTACATAATTAATTTTGTAGTTTGTAAATTAATGATCAATTTTTTCGTATATTTGACTGAAAAAATCGAAAAGCCCGCAAGCCAGCTTGGCTTAACAAAGGCTGGAGCGAAGTCCCATTTCTTGGGGGCTAGCTCGAGCCCAAAAAGCTTGGGCTTGCGAGTGGCTTGACTAGTTGCCACCCCTTCTTCCAAGCCTCCTAAAATGTTGCTACATAGAGTATTCAATTGAATATGATGTTTGGGCAATCAAGATAATTTCACTAATAACAAAAACTAATTAGAATAACTTTACATTGTGGTAATTTTTAGACCTGTACGGAACATTGATCCAACCAAGTTTTGATGATACCCAACTTTTTTTTTAAAGGATTGACTAGAATTTTTCGAATATAATACTTAATGTACGTAGTTATATTTTAGATCAGAATTTTATTACCGATAGAATTTAAAGAAAAAATATGGAATAAAAAAGAAATGAAACTTGATATAATTAAATAAAAAAACTAGGGTGGGCCCCTGGACGAGCCCAAAAGCCACCCTATGAGCCAACCTTTGCATAGCCACGAGCTTTACTTGTCGAGCGCAACTGGCGGCCGAAAATTAAGTTCGACAATGTCCTTGAACTTATAGTATAATGAGCGAGCAATTCATGGGTAGCGTTCTCACGTACTGACGAGTTGTTTGCATTTATTGTCATCTTTATATAAGTAGAATATATATTTAGTTTTAGGTTTAGTGAAAAAAGCCTTTCTTGTAGGCCTTACGCGGATAAACGATTTTTTCTATTTTAGGCCACAAATTTGAATCCGTTGATATCGACCAAGTTGAAATAATTTCTATTTATATATTCTAGTTACTAATATTTTACGTATATTAATTATTATTGGTTGTCCAACAATGGAAATTGTTATGAAACTAAGAGTAGACAAGAATAAAAAGAGAAATTAGAGAATAATACATGTAAGAAATAGTCAAAATCTCTTGTCCGTATTTCACTAAGAACTAATATCCCATATTTGTGGACAATTAGTGTTGTAGATTAATATTCACGAATAATAATTAATTTACAATAGAAATTAAAATGTTGCTAGATAACTCCAACCCCAAATCGGATCCAACTATTTATTATTAAAATTCTTCAAATTAAATTATTGCTTATAAGTTATCTATGTAAAAAATTCTCATACTTTACTAAGTTGCCACGTTTTTTAACTACTTGTAGTGAATTTTCTCGGTCTCAATTACATTTTTATATTTTTCTTGTTTCCACTCAATCATATTGGATTATTGAAGAATGATTATTAGGGTAAACATTAAAGGCACAATTTTGTAACTTCATTCTTTGATATATAAATAAAAACATTTACCTTTCCTTTCCTCCAAATTAAACTATTTCATTATTACAAATCATTTTTACTAAATACTCTGTAATAAAGAAAGAAAATAATGTCTTGATATTATTCACATCAACGATACACATATATACACATATTGAGAAAACTATATTAGGAATATATACTAATTAGGAATCCCTATAATTAAGCATATAATTTATTTACACTTTCTAACACTCCCCGTCAAACTGGAGCATAGATATTATTCATGCCCAACTTGTTACAAATATAATTAACCAGAATTCCATTTAGAGCCTTTGTAAAAATATCTCCTAGCTGTTCTCCAGTTCTCACATATCATGAGATGAAGTTTCGTTGCATCTTTTCACGAATAAAATGACAGTCAATCTCAATATACTTAGTTCGTTCATAAAACACTGGATTATAAGCAATATGAAGAGCAGCTTGATTGTCACACCATAACTTTGCTGGTATTGAAGCCTTAAGACCGACTTCAGTTGAGAGCTGATATATCCACATTATCTTACACACAGACTGTGCCATAGCTCTATATTTTGATTTTGCACTAGATCGGGACATAACATTTTGCTTCTTACTTTTCCATGAAATCAAGTTTCCTCCAACAAAAACATAGTAGCCAGTAGTGGATTTTCGATCAATCTTAGAGCTTGCCCAATCTGCATCTGAGAAGCATTCGATGTGAGTATGTCCATGATTTCTGTACAGTATCCCACGTCCAGGAGCTCCCTTTAAATAACATAGAATCTGTTCTAAAGTTGCCCAACGGTAAACCGTTGGGGAAGACATGACTTACAATACTGACAAAATACGCAATATCAAGACAAGTTACTGTAAGATAATTCAATTTTCCAACCAATCTTCTATACTTCTCAGGATCTTCAAATAAGTCACCATCTTTGGTAAGTTGCAAATTAGGAAGCATTGGAGTACTGCTTGGCTTAGCTCCAAACTTTCCTGTCTCAGTTAGTAAATCAAACACATATTTTCTCTTAGATAAAAAGATACATTTCTTGCTTCTTGTCACCTCAATTCCCAAGGAACACTTCAACACCTCTAAATATTTCGTGTGGAATTGGGTTTGAAGAAAGGACTTTAGAGATAAAATTTCCATAGTATCACTGCCAGTAATAACAACATCATCAACGTACACAACGAGAAGAAGAATGTTGGATTCAGACTGTTTGTAGAAGACTGAGTGGTCAGACTTGATCTTTTGCATTCCAAACTTTTCTACTACCTAACTAAATTTTGCAAACCAAGCACGTGGAATTTGTTTCAAACCATATAAGGATTTTCTGAGATGACACACTTTCCCATGCTCCCCTTGAGCAATAAACACTGGTGGTTGTTCCATATAAATTTCCTCCTGAAGATCACCATGTAAGAAGGCATTTTTTATGTCCAATTGATGAAAAGGCCAATTGTGAGTAGATGACATAGAAATAAATAAGCGAACAGACGTTAATTTGGCTACAGGAGAGAAAGTGTCAGAATAATCTATACCATAAGTTTGAGCTTAGCCTTTAGCCACCAGACGAGCTTTAAGCCTAGCCACTGATCTATCAGAATTGACTTTGACTGTAAACACCAACTTATATCCAATAGCCTTTTTCCCTGCATGTAAGTTCACTAAATCCCAAGTACCATTAGCATCTAAGGCATTCATCTCCTCTATCATAGCACCACGCTAATCAGGATGGGATGAGGCTTCATGAACAGTTTTCGGAAGAGTCATAGAGTCAAGTGAGGCAACAAAAGAACAAGAAGAAAAAGAAGACAAGTGATCATAAGAAACAAAAGACGAAATAGGATAAGTGCACTGATGTTTACCTTTGCGAAGAGTAATAGGAAGATCAAGATCACTGGACACTGGATCTGATGCCGAAGAAGAGACAGGTGACGAACATGCATCAGAAGGTTACGTCATCTGGAATAGACTTGGTGAATAGGTGGGAGAGGTGGTGTGGGAGCAACAGGTATAGAAACAATAGTAGGTGACTGATGAGTTACACGATAAACCAATAGATCATCATCCTCCCCCTGATCGAAAAAAGTATAAGAAGTGGGAAAGAAATGAATATATTCCAGAAAAGTAACATCAGCTGACATAAGATACTTGTTAAGACTCTGACAGTAATATCGATACCCTATTTTGTAGACGAGAGTAACACAGAATAACCATTTTAAGGCTTTGAGATTTAATTTAGTTACTTGGGGACGAACATCACTAGCATAACAAGTACTACCAAAGATTCTAGGTTCAATAGAAAACAAGGATTTAGTAGGAAAAAAGTACGTTATAAGGAGTCTCACCATGAAGAACAGATGAAGGCATCCAATTAATCAAGAAACAGACTGTGGAGACCGCATCAACCCAAAACTATTTAGGAACATGCATTTGGAACGAAAGTACCCTTGCTGTCTCAAGAAGATATATATTTTTTCTTTCAACCACACCATTTTGAGAGGGTGTGTCAACATACGAGGATTGGTGAAGAATACCATTCTGAAGCATGTAAGTCTAAAAAGAATCGGAAAAATATTCTTTTGCGTTATCACTTCTCAATGTATGCACAAAAACATTAAACTGTGTTTTACTTTCAACAGAAAAGACACTAAAATGAGAAAATAATTCAAAACGATTTTTCATTAAATAAAGCCAAGTCACACGATTTAAATCATCAACAAATGTAGCAAAATACGAAAATCCAGTTTTGTACACAGCATGACAATGACCCCAGACATCTGAATGAACTAACTCAAAAGGAAAACGAGCTCTCTTATTGACTTGAGGAACTGAGGACAGACGATCATGTTTTGCAAACTGACACGACTCACTATCTAAAGACGATACATTCTGAAATTGAGGACATAATTTCTTCAACAAAGATAAAGATGGATGTCCCAACCTACAATGTGCTTCAAAAGGAGTTAAGATACCGGAACACACAATGGGTTTGGGCACCTGGATATCCAGAATATAGAGACCGTCTGATTCATGTCCTTTACCAATAATCTTATTCGTCACAAGATCCTGAAAAAGGTAATAATCAGGAAAAAATGAAATACAACAGTTCAAAGTCCGAGTAAGTTTGCTCACAGACACTAAATTGAAAGAAAATTGTGGTAGACTTAAGACAGAAGATAAAGAAATTAATGGAGTTGGATTAATAGTGCCAAAACCAAGAACGGAAGAAGTAGAACCATCAGCTAAAGTAACATTGGAATGAGATGTATGCAACTGAAAAGTGGAGAATAGACTAGGTTTACATGTCATATAATCTGTGGCACCAAAATCAATGACCCATTTTGAGGAAGATGAAAGAAGACATGTATCAGGTTTACCTGTCTCAGCAATGGCAGAGATAGGTTGAGATGAATTATTCAATGCTTTTTGGTACTGAGTGAATTGATCAAATTTATCTGCAGAAATCGTAATGGTCTACTCAGAGGATGAGATGGGTGTAGCAGTAGTAGCAGCAACATGAGCTGGGTGTGACTTCAGAGATTTATTGTGCAATTTTCGGCACGTGCGTTTGGTATGACCCGCCTTTCATCTTGACTTCGATTGTCCCGACTACCTGTACCCCTGCCTTTTTGACCTCTGCGACTAATAAAAGCACTAGAAGATTGAACAGACGAAGCAACAAATGCACTATTATCTGTGCGAAGTACTCTAGTAAAGGTCTTTTGCAGAGAAGAATCTCAACACTGGAGAGAATCTGAGATTTAGCAGTTTCAAACTGAGAATTAAGACGAGCTAGAAAACTCATCATAGCCATTTGCTCCCGTTGAGCTTGCTGAACTTTCACATCAGGGTTAAAAAGTAACAAGACATTCAGTTCTTCATAGGTCTTCTTGAAATTTATAAAATAAGCTTGAAGAGACTGATCTTGTTGTTCAGTATGGTAAAAATCCTTACAGACTTCATAAATACGTGACACATTCCCTTTCCTAGAGTATATAAATTCTAAATATTCTATCAATTACTTAACTTACTCACAGTGATTAATCAAACTGACTATCTCAGTGTCAATGGAATTTCGAATTTGTAAGAATAATCGGGCATCATCTCTTAGCCATGTTCTGCTAGTATTATCCGTTGGCGGATCTTCAGTTAGATGATTGTCCATAGAGATACTCCGAAAATAAATCTGAGCTGTCTTACACCAATCCAAATAATATAGACCAATCAACTTATGTTCTGTGATTTTTGACATAACTGGAAAGACATTAGTCACAGCGAAATTCTTTTGCTCGTCAGCCAAAGAAATGAAACACAATATCCAAATCAACACCTCAACAAGTATCCAAGTAAACTAATTCCCCACACAATAGTCTACACAAAAGCTCAACAAGCCCAATAACCAAAGTAATTTATCCTCACTGTCCAAAACAAAAAAGAGGAAACCCAAATTAGGCCTAATTTACCAAGGCCCAAAATAATTTACCACCAAAGGCCCGAAATACCAAAATACCCAATTTAGGCCCAAATCAATGGATCACTGCTATCAGAGACCCAAATCACCCAAATTCACGTCGCCTTCACCAACTGACTCCAATCTCGTCAACAATACAGATCGTGGCACCAAGCACATAGTCGACAGTACCCCCAACAAGTAGATTGGTACCCGAATTGTTAAGGTTCGATACCAGTAGCCCACAAATAGCAAAGACGGTCGTGCAGTTATCGCGACCCAACATGTCACCCATTGGTGCTATCACCCACCGAAGCAGTACAAGAATTTTGGCACTGTACGACTCAATCACAACTGCCTACAAAACCACAACGTCAAGGATTCTGTCAACCACCATGAGAAAACCCACACCGTGAGAGGTTGATTTATGTCAAGACCGAAGAATCAGTAGAAAATAAAGAGGTATGGCTCTGATACCATATAATAAAGAAAGAAAATAATGTCTTGATATTATTCATATGAACGATACACATATGTATACACATTGAGAAAACTATATTAGAAAAATATACTAATTAGGAATCCCTGTAATTAAGCATATAATTTTTTTACACTTTTTAACAACTTCAAATGGTTTTATTATACTGTATTAAAGATAAATCTTTGTACTTGGTAAAAATAAGATATCAAATTAATAAGATATTAAACTCTCTAAACATAACTACATTTAAACAAAATCCACCTTTTTCAGGACCCCATAATAGTTATAATTAATTTTACAACTGAATTTTATATCGTGACAATTGTTGTTAGACCTCCACGGAACATCGATGCAACCAAGTTTGGATGACACCCAACTAATTGTTTTTAACTAGGATTGACTAGAATGGTTCGAATATAATACCTAATGCAAGTATTTAAATTTTAGCTCAAATTCTATTACCGATAGAATTTAAGAAAAAATATGCAATAAAAAAGAAAGGAAATTCGACATAATTAAATAAGAAGAAAAAAAAGAAGAAATAGGGTGGGCCCCTGGACGATCCCACGACGTCACCCTACGAGCTGACCCTTGCAAAGCCCACAGGCTTTACTTGTCAGGCGCAACTAGGCTGGCTGATAGTCAAGCAAGCTCGATTATGTATATGAACTCATGGTGTAATAAACGAGCTATTTATGTCACCTTTACATAAGTCACATATATAGTTAATTTTGAACTCTCTTGTACGCCTTACGTGGGCAAGCGATTATTTCTTTTTTGGGCCACAAATATGAATCCGTTGAGATCAACCAATTCAAGGTAATTTCTATTTATATATTTTAGGTACTAGTATTTTGTGTATATAAAATATTAACGGTTGTCCAATAATAGTAAATTATTATGAAACTAAGACAAAACAAGAATAAGAGGAGAGAAATATAGAGAATAATTATAGTACATTATGTAAGAAAGAGCCAAACTCTCTTGTCAGAGCTAATATCCCATATTTACTCGTTACAATTACAATCGTAGTAATATTCACAAATAATAATTAATTTACATCATAAATTAAAATGTTGCCAGGTAACTCCTACCCAAATCTGATCCAACTATTTATTAGTGAAATTCTTCAAATAAAATTATTGCTTATCAGTTATCTGTATAAAAATAATTATGTACTCGACTAAGTTGCCACGTTTTTAACTATTTTTAGTTCAATCAGAATTTTATCCTTTTCTTGTTTTCACTCAATCATATTAGATTAATGAAGAATGATTATTAAGGTAAACATTAAATGCACAATTTTGTAACTTCATTCTTCAATATATAACTAAATCGTTACCTCCAAATTAAACTATTTTATTATTACAAACCTTTTTTTACTAAATATTTCAAATGGTTTCTTTAATTGTATTAAAGATAAACTTTTGTCTTTTGTAAAAATAAGCTATCAAATTAATAAGAGATTAAACTCTCCAAACGTCACTCCATTTTAACAAAATCCACCTTTTTTTTAGAAATTCCATAAAAGCTATAATTAATTTTACAACCAAATTTTATATTGTAACAATTGTTATTAGACCTCTACGGAATATCGATCCAACCAAGTTTGGATGATATCCAACTAGTCTTTTTAAGTAGAACTTACTAGAATGGTTCGTATATAATACCTCATACATGTAGTTAAATTTTAGTACCGATAGAATTTAAAGAAAAAAATATGCAATACAAATTAAAGAAAGGAAATTTGACATAATTAAATAAGATAAAAAGAAGAAAATGGTGGCCCCCGGACGAGCCCACGAAGCCATCCTACGAGCTGACCCTATCAAAGCCCATGATCTTCACTTGTCGATTGCAACTAGGCGGGCCGACGGTCAAGCTCAACTATGTCCATGAACTTGTGGTGTAATGAGCGAGCTATTCATGGGTTGAGTTCTCACATATCGACGAGTCGTCTACACTTATTGTCACCTTCACATAAGCCGAATATATATTTAATGTAGTGTTTACTTATAAAGCCTTCCTTGTAGGCCTTACGTGGACAAACGGTTATTTCTATCTTGGGCCACAAATATGAATCCGTTGAGATCAAC